>JAREYC010000019.1:11307500-11560000 GCA_030015325.1 Cryptoblepharus egeriae | reverse complement strand
ATTGGCTCCTCATTTGCACTGATACATTAGTGGGCCGAAAGGAGGACAAGGCATTGGCCTCGTTCCTCCTGGCGGACTTGTGTTTTCTGTGTTTTCTGTGTTTCGTGTGTCTCATCCCCATCCCCATCCCCTTTTAATTTTCTAGACTTACCTGTTTTGATTTGTTTTCTACAGTCCGCAGCAGGGGGCATGGCCTTCTTGGGCAGTGGCAGGGGGGGCTCTGTCACTCGGCCAATGCCGGCGAGGTCCTGGACATGGGAGCGGAGGCAGCTGCTGCGTCTGTGTAAGGCAGCCATGTGACGATACTGGGGCGCTTAAAGAAGCCGTGGGAGGTACCGTGGTGAAAACCGCTGCAAAGTGGCACCACGGGAGCCCTGCTGGCGGCGCCCGGATCGTTCGGTGCCTGGACACAGCAGCAGCTGTCGGCCGTGGGACACGGATGGGACTGAGCGGGTGGTCGGGAGGCAGGGACTCTCTCTGTCGCGGTCCGGGGGTCTCGCTTCCCTGTCTGGGACTTGTTTTCTTCCCTTCCATTTCCCCCTCTCTTCCTCCCTTGACCTTACCCTCTAGTGGTATGCACCTGCATAAGGTGCATACTGGTAAGTAGGAGTGTAGACCATCTAAAAGTTGAGACAGGGCATTGGCCCTGGAAGTAATTTATCCATCTAAGGTATAGCAAAGACCAAGTGGCACCCCAAGAACTAGCTGCACAGCACTATCCATTGGGGCAGAGCTGTCTGTGGTGGTTCTCGTGGGCAGTGAGAGTTGGCAAAGGACATCCGTGGCTTATACTTAGCTGCACCACACTCCATCTTGGAGTGAGGAGGCAGTCTAAAAAGGTACACCAGGCAAGTCATTGTCTGGCGTGTGAGGTACCAACCCGAGCGTAAGCCCAAGTGTTGTACCAACCTCGTGCTGTAACATCTGTGCTGTACAACCTTGTGCGTACCACTGATGAGTACCATTTGGACGTATCCTCTGGTCGTTACCAGCGATGTACGAAAGATCTGACTTTTCCAAGCGCCCCTACAAGTGCCCCGTGACCCTATCCCTGACCCTGACCCTGACCCTGACCCTGACCCTAACCCTAACCCTAACCCTAAGTCATCCCGAGAGAGGGGTCCGTCGGTGGCTGTGCAGCAGTAGAACAGCCAGCAGCAGCCGCCGCCATCCTCAACCCCCCAATCTCGGAGACGACACACAGTCTGAGTGCCCACTCGGGGGTGTCTGTCTTGGTATCATTGGTAGGTGTATCTTGTGTGTTTGTTTGCAGTCTCAGTATTGTGGTGACGTCCAGGGGGTGAATGTGTGAATGGGTGTGAGTGTGAGTAGGCCTAGTGAGAGTAGGCCGAGGGTGACATTTTTGTGTATCCCCACTCATGCAGAGTCAGTGTGTGTGTGAGGGCTGCTGTACGCACCGCCCGATACGGGTGCAGCGGAGTGCAGTTCAGTGGGCCACCATCCCGGGTGAGTGTCTGTGTGTGTCTGTTTGTGGGTGTGTGCTCTCTGTCCTATGTGCAAGGTGACCCGTGTATCTCCCAATGCAAACACTACCCATGGAACATGGGTAGAGGGAGGGTGAACAGTGGGCTCAAGTCTGCTGTACAGTCCCATTGGGGGTGTGCAGTTCAGTGTGGACCAACAGTCCCATCCTTCACTGTACTTGTGTGTGTGTGTGTGTGAGTGAATGCAATGTGTCATGTTGTGCAATGTGTCATGGATGAGCGCCCCACCATATGCAGTACCCGGGTGTGCCAAATGATGTGCCCCACCCCATGATGGATGTTAGAGCGTGCAGTTCAGGGTGCCACCATGCTGAGAGTGTGTGGGGGTGTGTGAGTGCAATCTGTCTTGTGTGTGTGTCCCATACCTTGTGTTTGTACCAATTGACATGTAGCTACCCGAGTTTGTACATTTGTTTGTGTAATTTTAGTTAAGTAAAAATCCTTAAGTATAATTTTAAGTATAATTTTAAGTTATAAATAGTTAGTTACTGTCACGTACAATATGTATTTAGTCCGTCTCCTCCTCCTCCTCCTCCTCCTCCTCCTAACCCTAACCCTGACCCTGACCCTGACCCTAGACCCTGACCCTAGACCCTGACCCTGACCCTGACCCTGACCCTGACCCTTGACCTTTGACCCCTGACCCCTGACCCTGAACCTGAACCTAAACAATAAAACCCTAACCCCTAACCCCTGACCCTAACCCTGACCCTGACCCTAAATCCTGACCCTAAACCCTAAACCCTGACCCTAAACCCGACCCCGGCCCTAACCCTAACCCTAATCCAGCCTTCATCAAGGGTGTTGGTGTTGGTGGGGAACTCCTGCACAAGGAGTTGGAAAAACATTGTTTGTTTATTGTTTTTCTTTTGTTTGTGGAAATTTTTTGTGTGATCCAGCTGCCTAAGCAACAAGGGTACCTGGTGGGGCGACCCCCAGGCCTCTGGGGGCTTGGGAAGCCCTAAAAACTTACTTTCATGCAAAGCAGCCAAAGGAGCAGGCACTGGGAGTGGCAGCCACACTAAAAGAGGCAAGTTCAAAAAGCCCACAGAGGTTTGGCTGGGCTTCTTTTTTGGTTTTTATTTTAGTGCCTTATGACTTTTCTGTTGTTTGTGGTGAGCTGGTGTGAAGAAACATCAGCCACCATTTGAGGGGGCTACTAACAATACCCCAGCAGTAAAGAAACAGTTTTTCTTTTTGAGTTTTATTTTGTGAGTTTTCTTTTTGTTTGAGCATTTGGGGGAAGTGGTGCACCCTAGCCCAGGGACTGATTACAACAAAGGGCTAGAAAGAGTGCTGCCCCACTTGTTCATTTTTTCTTTACTATGGCTGAACAACAGCAAGCTGAAATTGAAGGACTTATTTCAGTTATAGAGGAATCCAAAACAGCCTTGACTGCCTGCAAGGAGACTTCCAAAGCTAGGCAAACAGAAGAAGCACTAGCATCAGCTTCACCAAGCAATGGGTTCCCACCTGCACCACAAGCTCAGGCTTCTATGGATGTACAGCAGCCTTCAGCAATGGAGGTGATGGAGGAGGGACAAGAACAGGCTGCAAGACTGCCAGGTGCAGCTCCAGCAGCAGATGCTGTTTCAGCACATCCACCAACAGCAGCAGTGACCAGTACCAGTAGTGGTAGCTGCAGAGGGGGACAGCAGGAGCCCACCCCTGCACAAGGGGAAGTGGTACCCACCCCTTTTAAAGAGAAAATACCAGCAAAACAACTGAGTAGTCAACAACCCATCGTTTATGATGAGGAAGAGTTCCATGCCTATACAAAAGAGGTGGCAGAGAGGGAGCTGGGATGGAGACAACGCCTTCCCCCAGCTTGGTCAGCAGTGGTTGATGGGCTTCTCAAATACCCATACAACCAAGTGGAACCACACCTCCGATTGTGGAGACATTTGGCACTCCACTTAAATCAGCCCACCAAGACACTATCCAGCAATTGGGGGAAGAGAAAACCAGAGGACAAATGGGAGGTCCTGGACCAAACACTCTGGGCGGTCAGAAGGGCACTCCGGGACACTCCCATGGGGTCATACAGCCTGCGAAATGACATGCGCTTGGGGTTGGACAAGGCGGATTTGTTGGCCTTAGCCGAAGATTTATTGAAATTGGGAGAACCACCCGATGAGTGTTTGACCCTGGACGAACTGACTGACCAGGGGCTCATCGATGCCATGGTGGAGATCGGCACCGAGTGGGCTGAATGCCATACCCGCCTGTTTGGTCCTAAATGGCAAAAGGGGGGCCTGAAGGCCACAGTGTCGCTCTTGTGCAGGGAGCCAGTGGACAAAGGGCAGAGTGAAGCCGTAGAACTGGATGCCAAAGATTTTGCCAACTGGGTCGAGGCGGTGTTGAGCAATATGGCAGCGAGGCAAGAAAGATGGCATGATGTGGGTAATTCACCAGACTTGGAGTCCAGAAGGCCAGACAGTCCACGGTTGGGATCACCAGATTTCAGGCGTAGAGAGTGGCTGGATGATGACATGTATTCCTCCAATGAGTATCTCGACATTGAAAGGATTCTTTTGGAGCAGGAGTATGATGACCCACGAGGGCGGTACAGGAAAGAGGTCCAAGACAGTGATTTTTTGAGGAGATCACCTGCAAAGGCACTTCATGACATGGCTGCTCCTGGAGCTCGTCCCAAGATCCAACAGTGCCAGCAGAAGAAGAAACAGGCCTCAACTGACCCAGTAACATCAAACCCGCAGTGGCAACAAAGGGAACAGGCGGAAGGTGACTGTCAGAAGCAGCAGCAACAACTGATCCCACAGCAGAAGAACCAGCAGCCTGCAGTTGGAGAGAAGCCATCCAAGTCAGGCTCAGCTCCAGGGAAACCAAGAGTCTCGCCAGCACCTGCCCAGCCAGCTCAGCCCACGCCACTGTCCTATGCAGCAACGGTGGCAAAGACAGCTCCCCCTAAGGGAACTGGTCAGCAGCAGCAGCAGAGACAGCAGCAGCAGCAGCATAGCACAGGTGGTAGTGGAGGAGGAAGAAATGTCCCAGGGAGATCCCCTGACTGGCAGCAGATCCTCTGGGAAGATGAGAACTATCTGGAGGAATTCTTCCAGAATTACCCAGAGAGGAGGGACCCTGACCAGAGGTATGTCATCAGAATGAACTATGTGGGCACAGACCCAAAGAAGATAGCCCGTCAGTACATCGAGGAAGAGGTCATAGAAAACATGATGGGCTTCACCAGTGATGAGGTCATAGCTGTACTCACCCCATTGGGAAGTCGTAAAAAGGACTTGTGCTTCTGCACAGAGGCGGTTTATGTCCGGTTTTGGAAAAAATACCAGGGCATCCTTGAAGAGCACCCAGACTTCCTCAACGAGTACCAGCTGCTGCCACTCTTCAGGTCAGATGTCAAAGTGCTGACAGTGTTCCTCAGGACAACAGCGGTACCAGAGGAAGACCTGGGGATGTGGTTGGCGCAGAGATGCAATGTGCTCCAGCCTCCTAGGAGACAGTGTGATGCCAAGGGCTACCTTACAGGGGAGTTCAAGGCAGTTGTCAGCCTCTGGAGAGAGTCGCAGATGGGCCGTGTGAGACATTTACCGAAGTACTTTTTCTTGGGGGCAGACAGGGGTGTGACCCGATATTCGGGGCAGCCCATGGCCTGTTTTCAATGTGGTGGATGGGGACATCAGCGCAGCAAGTGCAACCAGGTCATCTAAGCTCGCTGCAGTGTCAGAAGACATAGAACTGGGGACTGTACAAAGCCCAGCATGTGTAATCTCTGTGGAATACAAGGGCATGAGTACAAGCTCTGCCCGGAGGCCCAACGTAACATCAAGAATCCTGAGAGGTACCAGCAGGAACGAAAGGAGGCTGAGGAGAGAGGCGAGTTCAGGCCACCTCCATCGACACCTGAACCCAAATCTCCAAGCACAACAGCAGCAGAAGCTCAGCCACATCAGGAGGCGGAGGAGTGGCAGAGGCGTAGGCCAAGGCGAAAGCCAAAGCAAAAACTCTCCAACCCAGGTGAGGCTATTCCAAGGACCAATGAGGGCACTGGGAATCCAGAAACCTCACAGCCGGAGCCCTCAGAGCAGGAGGAATTGGAGGAGGAACATCAGCAGCAAGAGTTTCAACAGCAGCAGCAGCAGCACAAGGCAGCCAATGCCAAGGAGCATCGCAGAGAGTGCAGGCGCCTTGAGGCAGCGGTGGCGGCGGCGGCAGCAGTATCAGAGCTGAAGGATCAGTGAGTAGTTGGTGATCATCAGCAGAGGGTGCCAGAGGTGAGAGAGGTCAATGAAGCTGAGGACTCAGAGGAGAAGGAGATGGAGGTCACGTTGCTAAGCTGTAAAAGAAGAAGTGACGTGTTCACATCCCCTCCTGACCCTAAAGTCTCGCACAAGAAAGGGCAGCAGGTGCCAATGCAAGAGGAGCAAGACAAGGAGCAACACCCAATGCAGGCAGCTGAGCCTCAGACTACTGCAGAGGTGAGTCCAGTGGCTGTGGCAGAGGCTGTATCAGCAGCAGAAACAAATCCTGCAACTGTGGACCCACTGGTAGGCTCACCAGCACTGGTTGCAGTTGAAACAGTAGAACCAGTTGCATTAGCTGAAACAGGAGACGTGGAAGCAGTAGAAAGAGGAACAAAAGAGTCATCAGAAGCTGTAGCATCAGTGAAAGAAATGCAAGTATTGAAGGTACTGCGTCAGCGCAGCACAGGAGAGGAGACGCTTCGCAAGATCTCAGCAGTAGCTGCAGCTCAAGTGCGAAAGCTCCTCTTGCCGAAAGGTGGTAGTGAACAAGGCTCTCCACGCAAACCAGCAGTCAGAGGACTCATTATGGCAGTCCGAGACCGACGCACAGTTCCTCCGGACACTTCAGGAGAGCACAGTTGAGGAAATGACGAGGGAGGTGACAGCAGCGCCTGAGAAAGGCGTCAGTCTGCAAAACACGGGCATTGGCCTGAGGTTCTCCTTTTGAATTTAATTTTTTTTGTCTATTTTTTTTGACTGCTTCTTTGGACACTTCTCCATAAGGCTGCACCCTGAATGGCCTCAAGCAATTCAGGGGGGCAGAACAAATCATTGGAAATGCGGTTGATACACTGCTTCTGTAAAGCAGGATAAATATGGACAAATTGGACAGTAAAATCCCATAGAGGCATTAACCTCTAAAGGACAGCAGATAAGTGTCAGCAGAAGTCTGCTCGTGCAGTGAAATTTGAGAAAGGATACAGCCTCTTTAGGCTGGGGGAATCCTTCTTCAAATAGAACCAAAGTGAAGTGTGAAAACACCAAGCACACCATTGTCTTCCATGTGGAGTAACGCAGTCTGTACAGAGTAATGTCACCAGAGAGTACAGTTCTGTAGCCACTGGAAGTAGAATGGCTAATAAAAACTCTCAGCACTCTAACATCAGCGCCCTAACCCTAACCCTAACCCTAACTCTAACCCTCACCCTCACCCTCACCCTCACCCTAAACCCTAAGCCTAACCCTAACCCTAAACCCTCACCCTCACCCTGACCCCGACCCCGACGCTGACCTTAACTCAACCTCCCAGGGGAGAGGTTGTGTGTTGTTGGAGCTCTTCAACAGATCTTCAGAAAGGGCAAGTTTTCTGTGTTCTTTTGTGGGTTTTTGAAATTTTTTTTTAGAGAACTTTGTTCCTAAACACCAGGGGCATCCTTCTGGGGTGAGGGGGACCCCCAACAAACTTTGTTAAAGTTTTCCTTTGGTCTAAGCTGCAAGGCCCTCGGGAGGTATTCCCATTTCTATGGAGACTTAACAGCTGTTGGTCTCCATAGTATTTTGCTTTTAGTTTTGTATTTTGATGGGCAGTAGCTGAGGTGAAGTAACCACAGCAGCCCCCCAAAAAATTGTGGGGGGACTCCCCAGTACCCTGGTAAATTTTTGTGAAAACAGGGTTTTAATTTTGAAACTTTAATTTTGATTTTTGGTCCTTTTTTGGAAAGCTGTTTTCTTTGGTGCTTGGCAAGCAGCTACAGCTAATCAGCTCATTACAGGGACACCTGTTGCCAATTACCAGGGAGTGAGAAAAAAAAAGCCAATTGTAGTTGTTAAAGAGCCACTTCAGTACAAGGAACAGCTCAGTGAGAAACAGAGAAGAACAATGGCTGAGACCCGAGAGGAAGTGGCCAGAGCAATAACAGCGCTCGCAGCAGAGGGAAGAGGAAGAGGAGTGGATGCCGATGATGGTGGAGGTGGAGAGGACGGCGGCGGAGGCGGAGGAGAACAGCAGTCCATGCAGATGGAGACTGGAGGGCAGCAGGACGTGCTGCAGGTGGTCAGTGGCGGCGCAGCCGACGGTTCCACCGCCATCTCCAGTGCTGCCGCTGAAGCTATGGTGAAAGGCAAAGGGATGCAGCAGCCTTTGCGGAAGAAGAAGAGGCAGGAATTCCTCTACTTGCCAGATCTCCAGGTTCGTGCGCAACAGGTGGCAGGATGTCAACCGGACACCGAACAGCCAGAGGCCCCGAAGGGACCGGAGGCGGAAGGGGCTGAGCAGATCCCCCAGGTGCCAGCACAGACGCCTCGTCGTGAGCCACAGCCTGAGCCCGAGAGGGCCGCAGAGACCGTGGGCGGCAGAGCGACGACGACAGTCACCATCACGCTGAAGAGGGTGCGAGTGTACAACTCGGAAGACAGTATCAACGTAGAGTCAGAGCCGGGGGAAGGAGACTGGGAAGAGAGGAGCGAGTGGGAAGACGGCCCCAGTCAAACGCCCCAGTCAGACTGACGTCGCTGGACCTTCCTTCTGTGCTGGGCAGGCCGGACCTGGATGAGAGATTTCAGACAAATCCGGAGTGGAGGAAGTGGTACCAGCAAATGCAGGAGAAGAAGGTGGAGCTTGAATGTGCGTTGCACCAGTTGACGGACCAGCTTCGAGCTCCCTCGGCACCAGAGATCAACATTGCAGAGGTCTCCACTCACAGAATTGGCGGAGAGCTGTCAATGCAACATTAGCAGCAGCAGTGGCGGCCGTTGGCTCCCGATGTTTCATCTCCGGTCCAATTCCACCAGGACTCCAGAGGGGCAGAGGAGGACAAGGGATAACGGCCGATGGTAGTGCAAGCGCCGACAGTGCTGATCCAGTGGCCAGATGAGGGGGGCAAAGGCTCCTCGACAGTGGTGCAAGTCCTGTGGATTCAGACATTGGAGGAGCTGCAACAGCTGGGAGACGTCCGGCGACTGGAAATTCTCGGAGAAGTGGAGCCACTAGGAGCGGGCACCAGCTCGGAAGAGGTGGGGGGCGGCTCTGACTGGATCCCATCTTCGCAGCAGACGCCATCTCAGCAGCAGCAGCAGCAGTCAGGGGCAGAGCGGTGCACGATCAGCAGAGCGGTGCACGATCAGAGGCAGCAGTAGAAGCCCGACGACAGGCAGTGGCGGAGGACGACGATGACGAACTGGCAACAGAATGGTGCACGGTCCTGAACAACCTAACGGGATACCAATTGAGGAGTGCAGATCTGGTCGTCCTGTGGCACCATATAGTGTCTGCGTTGAAGATCCAGGAAGTGCCGCTGGAAGAGAAAATCAAGATCAGCGGCTATAGTCAGCAGCAGACACTGGACTATCTCGACAGGCACCACGGCCCGATGCTGGACGCGCTGAAAAGCGCCCAGCTAAAAGAGACTCCGAGCCTGAGGGACAGAAGGGCGAGGGTGCTGGACTTGGCAGGAAAAGCGGCGCTGTTCAAAACGTTCAGAAGACACCATATGCCGCTCGAGTGGTCGAAGTGGCTGAGGGACGAGGGGATGCACCAACTCCTGGCGGACCTCCTGCGCTTCTGGAGAGGGCAAAGAGTGACGCGGGAACAAATTTGACAGAAGGAAGGAGAAGCGGCATTGCCTATGCTGAATGTGCCAGTGGCGACGGCGGAAGGACGAGACATCGGCTTGGAGTGGTGGATCCTCTGGCTGCAAGACGCATTCAAGGCGATGGCAGAGAGACTGAGGCAGAGCTGGAGCTGGGAGGCGAGAGGCTCGGAGGACCAGTCAACCGTGGCGGGATCGCAGTCCAGCGCCGGTGTGGCCGACAGCAGATGGGAGACCGCAGGATGACGGGGTCAAAGCTCCAGTATCCCGCTGAGGGTGGAAACCAGTTTGGTGGAGAGGATGGCAGCGAGGGATCGGAGCAGTAGCGGAGGCAGTTTGGACAGAAGATCTTGCCATAGTCTCACACGGTGCCTCTCTCCAGTGGTGCGGACCGCGAGAGACCCTCTCACCGAGGAGCACAGGCGGAGGCAGCGGCAGCGAAAGGAATTGTAACAAGAACTGCGGCGGTGGCAACAGCAGCAGCAGCAAGAGCCCCGTAGAAGGGAGAGGGGATCCGAACCCACGGACCGAAGGAGCGGGATGAGACTGCCGGAGGCTGCTGGAGAAGACCAGATGGCACGGTGGCAGGCGCTGCAGGAGGCAGCGAAGAGGGACACGGAGAGGACGAGAGTGGCACCGGTCGCAGCAGTGGCCTCGGAGCAAGACACGGTCATAGACCTTGTCTCGGACTCGGCCCCTTCGGAGGGAGTGGTTCCGGAGACCCCAGAGCGACTGGAAGAGAAGGAAGAGGACGAAGTGATGATGGCGGAGGACCCGCTGACATCCACCGGGCCAGCCGCAGAGATCGGGCAGCCAGGGAACACCGCTTCAACACACCTCACATCCGGCCAGCCTCTGTCCACTCAGAACCAGCAAGAGCAACCGTTCGCCCAGTCGGAGACTATCGCTGTCCAACAATCTCTGGGCCAGCAGTCGTCCGACGGAGCTGTGGAGGCGGCTCTACGTGACAAAGAGGGTGCCACCGCCCCGCCACGGGAGCAGAGGCAGCAGAGAACAAAGCAATGGAGGAGAGGAGGAGTCGCTGACTGTGGCAGCGGTGGTGCGGGGGAGGCGACGACGCAAAGACGGGAGCGCTCTCGGAGCCCGAGAGACAAGAGGAGAAGACACTCGCCGGAACAGGCGAGGACTTCCGAGTCACGGCAGGATGCGGACACGGCAGAGATGTCCTCCTCGCCGGGGCCGAGAACGCCTTCAAACTCATTGAGAGGGGCTCCAAGGGAAGCAGTTCCACAGGCGTCGGACACACCGCCGCCGCCGCCACGGCAGTCGCACATGCCAACACCACAGCAACACCTACCGCAAGGGCAGACTCCGTCCGACATGGAGATGGCAGAGATGTATATCCCGTCACCGGAAGAGAGGCAGGAGATGGCGGCCGAACGATGCGGGCCAGTCGAACAGCCTAAAGAAAAACAGAGACAATCTTGTCAGTAAGGCAGAAGGCAGCGAGAACAGAAAAAGGCAGCGACATTCCAGCAGGGGCCATTGGTTCCAGAGAGACTGTTGTTCCGAGGGACGACCAGGCCACTCAGGAACGATCGCAGCAAAGTACGAACGACCGGCCAGAGGCGGTCACCGCAACTGCAGTAGCAGCAGCAGCTGTTCCTACCAACACCATCACCAACACGACCATACTCGCACGCATGTACACATCAGCGCCGAGGGGTGACCCTTGACCGCGGGGGGGCCAAGGGGTCTCAGCTCAGGAGGTGGCAGGGGCGAGGGCGGCAGCGACAGCGGCAGCAACAGCCGGAGAGCCCGCCGGTGTCTCGCAGGCTCGGGTTGAGAGTATCGGGGTCGGGGAGGGGAGGCCTCTGACAGCGCGCGAGAGATAGGTGCTGCAGGCTGAGTTGGATATTATGGAAAACGACGCCGTCCTCCAGGCCTTCTTTAAAGAAGGTGGGAGGAACGCCGGCCGGTGGCAGCGGTTTGTGATCAGACTGCGCTACCGGGGGCGGGACCCAGGCTCGTTCACCCACAAATGGGTGACGAGCCTGCTGGAGGAAGGGCTCGGCCTGCGCCCTGTCGACGTGCCCGCCATCGCCTCCCCTCTCAGCCTCCGAGAAATCGACCTCTAGTTTGACACCGAGCTGGAGTACATGAGGTTCTGGGAGGTATGCAGCGCCAAAGTGAGGGACAATCCCTGGCTGCTGGACGAGGTAGTCCTTGTGCCGCTCTTTAGGGGGGAGACAAAGCTCCTGAACGTCTCGTTCAGGACCACCAGGATCCCCCCTAGGGACATCGACTGCTGGCTCAGAAGGCACTGCAGAGTCCTGCAAGAGACTCAGCAGCAGGTCGACGAGAAGGGTTACAGAATGGCGGAGTACAGGACCATTATTCAGCTGGAGAGGAACGAGAGGGGAGGGTACAGACATGTGCCTAGGTACATTTTCTTAGGGGCGGACCGAGGCACGACCAGGTATGCTGGCCAGCTGCCGGCCTGCTACATCTGTGGGGCTTGGGACCACTTCCGGGTGGGATGCAATGCCGAGCTCTGCAGTTGCTGCGGAGTCAGGGGGCACCTGACTCGGCCCGTCGGCCCGTCACGTGCAACCTCTGCGGCACAGAGGGGCACGAGTATAGAATGTGCCCGGAGGCGTTCTTAAACGTCATGTACCCGGAGGAGTTTGAGGAAGAGGTGAGGAGAGAGCAGGAAGAACAGGACCATAGAAGGGAGGAGAGGGAGGCCAGGCAGCAGAAACAGAAGGAACAACAACAGCAAGTGGCAGCAGCAGAGGAGGAAGCAAAGGCCAGGGCAACAGGCATGGCAGCAGCAGGAGCAGCAGCAGGAACCATGGGAGGTGGGGAGGAAGTCGAGGGGAGGCGCTCCGCCGCCCCCGTCAACGGGACTGGACCCACAGTGGGTGTTCCAGCAGGACGCCACAAACGCAGCCCAACAGGACACGTACACGCACAACAATGAAGGGGCTCTCTCAGACGTCAGTGACGGGGAGGGGGGACACCCACAGGAGGAACAGCACACAGAAAGTGAGGAGGAGGTAGGCAGCAATGGCTGCAAGGAGGGGGGAAGGAGAAGAAGAAGAAGATATGGAGGTGGGAGGAGGAGGAGGGGAGAAGAACGCGAGGAGAGGACGGAGACAAGGGGAGGGGGATATGGAAGGGATGCCAAGAAAGAAACAAAAGCTCAACAGTAGACAGAGGCGAAACAAGAGGAGGCAGGCGGAAAGGGAGGCGAAACAAAGGGAAGCAGCACACAAGGGCGCACAGGGTCAGAGGGAAGAGGAGAAGGAAGCAGAAGGACAAGACGTTCAGGGGGAGGAGGAGGCACAGAGGGAAGGCAGGTACGTAGAGACCATCGTCGTGACATTGGATGCAAGACACTCACAAAGGGCACGACAGCAAAAACGCACACAGAAGGAGGGGGGAGGAGAGAGGCGGAAAAGAGAGAGATAGACAAGAAATTGGAATACCTGGAGAAGTTAAGGGAGGAACATGAGAAGGAGGAGAGGAGCCTCCACGTACACTTGAAGGGTTTTATGAAAGATGCAACTTTCCAGGATATCGAAAAGATCATGAAAGACATAGATACACATCAGGCAACAGCGTGAGCGCTGGGGATGGAGATCAGGAGGCTAAAGGAGCGAAAGGGAAGTATAAGCAGGAGGGAAGACAGACCGGAGGTAGTGGCGGTGGACAGACAGCAGGCAGCTGACAGAACTCAGCGACAGAAGGAGGGACAGCAGCAGCAGCAGCCGCCTAGCTCGGGAGCGGAGCACACCAACTTGATGGTGAATCCGCCCACCCCGGGAGACAGGGAGGTAGGGGAGGAAGCAGAGGCGCTCAAGACTCAGCTTCCGGAACAACCGATAACGCCCGCACGCACACCCTCAGCACAGCTATCTTCCGCCACCATCACCACGAGCACACCAAGGCCACCAGAAGAAGTACGTGAGTCTTCTCTGGAGGCAAAAGCCCATCAGCGCGGCAAGACTGCCTGGAGCGTCTCCGTGTCTCCAATCACTCCACAGTCGGAAGCGACAGACACATCACAAACGTGTCCAGACTCCTACTCACACACCCCCTCCGCCATCCCCGGTGAGCACGCCTCTCCCATCCACCCCGACACATGTCCCAAGTCCGTGTACTCCTCACGGCACTCCACAGCAACAAGTGGGAATCGTCCGACCAGTAGCGTCGTTGACACCGGTTGCCAGCCCTCAGAACACAACATTGCAGCCGGTGTTGTCACCGCCAGTGCTGTTCCAAACAGTCCATGTCTTACACCAACCATACGTGTCTCCTTTCACACGGACTGTGACATGGGAGACGACTCCTGACCCTGCTGAGGATGAACCGGGGAGGTTCCCGGTAGGGGCCACTCTGGGGACTTAGTCGGAATTGGAGCAGGAGAGTGAGCCCAGAGGCAGTATTAGCATCAGTGGGTCTTTCTCAGAGGAGAGTGGCTAAAAGGGGGGAGAAAAAAACAGACAAGAAAAAAAAGAAAAAAATGGAAACAGAAAAAATGACTACATACCTGGTTTTGCCATTGTCTTACCTCGTCTGGTGGGCATTGTTCCTGTGGTGGTGGTGGTGGTGGTGGTGGAGGTGGAGTCGGTCATCCTTGTCGAATCTGAATGATCGTGTCTCGTCCAACCGGTCTTGTGTAGTCGGTTGTTCGTTGTTGATGTCGTCTGGGTGTCCTTCGATGTCCATCGGTGAACGTGGGTCTCAGTCTGTCTCTTTGTGGTGTGGTCACCGGCGGGGGTGGCAGAGGGGTTCCCGGGCACAGGTGGAAGGGTCACGGAAGGGATCACCTGGAGGGGTGATGAAGTTGCCTTGTGCAACGGGGTGTGTAGCCGATCTGTTCTCGACCGCGCCCCCACCCTCCCGATGGGCCCGGAAAAAGGGCCGCTTACCTGGATCCCGTGACAGAGGATCAGCGGAGTCTTCTGAAGTGCCAGGGGACAAACGGTCACGGGTGTGGTGGTGTCTGTTCCGTCCTGTGTTCACGTCGGTGTCATCACGGGCGCGGAACGACCTGTCACACAACACAGAAAAGCACAAGGGTGTAAATTCGGGTGGTTCTTTGGGGGGTGAGCGGGTCGCGGGAGGGGTTCAGCTGCGACAAGCGCCCCCCCTCTCCTTTCATGAGCGTGCGGAGCCAGCGGTCCGCAACCCCCCTCTCACAGCTTGTCCCTGCGCACACCACCGGGGGAAGGCGGAGAGGCAAAGGCAAGGTTGGCAACTCCCATCGCCCACCCGAAAGGGAGGGAGAGGAGTGGGCTTTGGCACAACAAACCTGAGGTACGTACATAGCCGGGGGCCGAGGGAGTGGGACCCTCCTGGAGCTTCCAACGAACAAAGACCTTGGCGTGGAGAGAGGGTGTGTGGAATCCAGTAACAACTCCATCTACCACACACCCAAGCGGATTAAGATCACAATAGTCAAACTCCACAATAGTAGCAGAGTCGATGATGATGAGTAATAATGGCGTGAATGAGAGCGTGACGCGTGAGCTGAGGCTCGCTACGTGGAACACGAGAGGTCTGAGGTAGTCACAGAGGCGGAGAGAGATCTTCGCCTCCCTGCAGCGACTGGCCTATGATGTCGTCGTGCTCCAGGAGACCCCGGCGACGGGGCGGCGGCCCGGAGGAACTGGACGCAAGGCCGGTCCCTCCGGAGTTCCAGCCCCGACGGCCTCGGGGGAGTCGGAGTCCTCTTCAGATGGGAGAGCGATGTGAGCGTGGACGCCTGGGCGGACCTGTGGCCCGGACACCTCCTCTACGTGGACTTCACTCTGCGCCCCGGCAGGGGAGGAGGAAGATCCGGGCTGCCGCAGCAACCCCAGAGCGTACACCAGCAGTGCGCCCACTACCGCTTGCTAACCGTCTATGCGCCCCCAGGCAGGGAGGCGGAGAGGGGAAAGCTGTGGGCGCGCCTCCGGGACTTCATCAGCAACACCGGCAGAACTGTCCTGCTGGCGGGCGACTTCAATAACCGCGCCCGGCCAGAGGACAGGACCGGTTGTGTGCCGATGAGGAGACGCCCGGAGGACGAGGGAGAAGAGGCGGAGTTGGCGGCAGGGCCGGCGGGGGCGAGTGTGCCGTTCAAGCCTTTGACGGTGGAAGAGCAGCACCTGGGACGCTGCTTGGAAGCCGCGGGCATGACGGACGTGAGCCTCGCCGTGCCCAATGTGCTCTGCTTCCATCCCACCCACAGCGCGGACACCTACAGGGCGAACCAGGCCAGGCGGCAGTGCGCCGAGCGGGGCTTCACATTTTATCACCACTGCGGTGCCAGCAGGATCGACCGCATTTACGCGCGGGGGGGGGAGTGGCGGACCGAGAGCGCGGAAATCGTGCTCACCACCTGGTCCGACCACGGACTCCTCTGCGCGCGACTGCGGTTGGTCCCGTATGTGCTGCCGCAGGCGTCAAAGGCGTCCACGCCATCGTCGCGGTCTCTGCCGTCCCATCAGGGGTCGGCGGAGCCGGGGAGACCATCGACGGAGGTAAGTGACACGGCTGGTGGCGGAGAGAGCGGCGGAGGCCTGCAGCGCCGCAAGGGCTAGAGGCTGCGCAATGAAATCCTCCGCCAGCAGGAGTACAATGAGCGGCTCGAGTACCTCATCATGGTCCAGTGGGACCGCAGTGGGGGCTCGGGCGGCCGTAGCCGGGCGGAGGATCTGGCCGGCTAGTGGGAGTCCCTAAAGGTGGCGGTGGGCAGGCTCTGCCGCAGCCTGACCGCCCGCTACTACAGCAGGGAGCTGCAGGACTACCACCAGTGCCTGGCCGGGTTCATGTGCGCACACGCCCGCGTCAACAGTGGTCTCCCGGTGGATGGCGCGGAGCTGTTGCGCTGCAAGAACGGCATGCAGGCCTTCCTCTCCAAGCGCAGAGAGGAGCGGCGTCGAGCGGAGCGCACCCGCACGAGGGGACCCCTGCTCGGCCGCGACGACTGGTGGAAGGCTCGGCTAGGCATGGCCAGGCCCAGGCAGCTGGACAGGGTCTGGCGCCCCAAGGACAACGCTCAAGGGGGCCACTCTGGCACTGAGGATGAGCTCGAGAGAAGGGCCGAAGGGATGGTCGCCATCATCGGCGACCATTACCGGAAGCTCTTCGCGGGCTTGGAGGTGTCGGAGGAGCGCAACCGGGCCTACCTGGAGGGCATTCGCGTTTGCCTCGATGCCAATGAGGAGTCTGCCTTGACCGTGCCCATCACGCTGCAGGAGGTGGCCAGGGCGATCGGCCAGGGTCGCAAGGCCTCGGCTCCGGGCCCAGACGGTTTAGGATACGTCTTTTACAAGGCCTACGTCCGACAGCTGTCCGGGATCCTGGCCGAGGTCTTTACCGAGTATGTCGAGGGGCGCACGGACTTCTCCGAGGACTTCTTCGGGGCAGTCCTGCACCTGATATACAAGGACTTAGGCAACCCGGCGCGGCTGGAGAACTGGAGGCCAATCAACATCAGCAACGTCAACTACCGCCTGCTGGCGAGGGTGCTCAGTAACCGCTTGACCAGCAGGGCGGACGACTTGCTGGTGGCCGCCCAGTCTTCGGCCATGCCCGGCCGGCGCATGAGTCACAGTCTGCATGTCGTGAGGAAGGTCTTCGACGCCATGTGGGCTGGCAAGTGGGGCAGTAGTCTGGTGGCGATGGACCAGTCAAAGGCGTTTGACAGGGTCCATCGCCCCAACCTCTGGAGGGTCCTGGAGCGCAAGGGAGTGCCCAAGTGCTTCATTGGCTACCTCCGGAAGCTCTACTGCTTCGCACACGTCCGACCGACGGCGGGGGGCCTCCTGGGGCCACTGGTCAGGCAGCTCCAGGGGCTCAGGCAGGGGTGTCCTCTGAGCCCCCTCTTGTATGTGCTGGCCCTGGACCCTTTCTTGGAGAGGGTGCAGGCCGACATGGACATGAGGGGTGTTCCCCTGGGAGGAAGCGGAGTGGGAAAGGCTGACTGCGAGAGGGTGGTGTTGCTGGCGCACGCCGACGACACCACCTTCTTCGTGAGCGACACTGGCGGCGGTAGTCTGGAGATGGAGCGGCTCCGTGCCCATATGGGGCAGTACGCCGAAGTCTCGGGCGCCGCGGTCAACCGCGACAAGTCTCCCGTGTACCTGCTGCCCCAGGGAGGTGGCGACCTGGAGATGGTCACCACCACCCTGCAGTGGGCGGGGGCTTCCGTCCAGGAGGCGGAGGGCTCACGTGCCGGACGACGGGGCGCCCAGGAGGAGGACAAAACAGTGCAGCACGTGCGCGTCCTGGGCGTCTGGTTTGACACGCACCCTCGCTCCTGGTGGTACAACTGGGAGCTGTGGCGAAACAAGGCCCTCTTCCAGTTGGACCGATGGAACCCCTGGCGCCTCGACATCTTCCAGAGGGCGGCATATGTCAACAACTACATCCTGCCAGGAGCCGTCTTCCTGGCAGACGTACCTGCTGCTTGCGGACCTCGTGCACCAAGTGCACCAAGAGGTCCGCCGTTTCGTGTTGGGATTGAACAACTTCCCCATCCACCCTGCCGAGGTACACCGCGCCATCCAGGAGGGAGGCCTCGGCCTGAAGATTACCCGGCTCCGTGGCTGACGGCCGCCTATATGGCAGCTAACCTCTCCTCCTGGTGGCAATGGGTGGGCCAAGAGGCCTTCGGCGGGGATCGGGGGGAAATTGTTGGGGAAGGAACACAAGAAATGTATCCTGGAACAGACGTCGAGGGAAGAGCCCGGGGGGAGTTGGGGGACGGCGACGGGGGCAACAGCGGCGTCACCGGGAGCAGAGGGCTCACCCCTGAACAAGGGCGGGGCCCGTCCGCCTCAGCGATGGCCCCGGCCAAGGTCCAGCCGTCCCCTGGTTTGGGAAACAACGCCGCCCCCCGGAGCAACTGCCAAACTCGCTGCAGCACGGGCGCCGGACGAGGGCCACGTGGCTCTCGTACGGAGCCCGGTGGGCCCACTCACCGTGGGCCCACAAATTGTGGTGGTCGGCACTGGCCTCGGGCCAGCCGGCGCCCGATTTCCGCCAGACGGCCATGGTCCTGGCAGGCTTTCCGGACCACATGGCAGAGTTCACGCGGGTCTACAAGATGGCGGGCGTCTCCACGGAGAAGTGCTTTCAGCAACCGACGGAGTCATGTCCACCGCAGCCGGGCCACCGTGCCGTCCCATCGCAGTCGTTGCCGCAATCGACGCCTCCGACTCTGAAAGCCGCTGAAGCTGACCGTGGCGCGAGCGGAGATGCGAGCGCAGCAGAGGAGGGCGTCGGTGTCTCTCCGGCTCCTCCTCCTCCTCCTCCTCCTCAACGGGGGCGGCCCGCGTCGCGGAACCGACAGGTGCCGCTGTGGCGCGGGCGTTCCAACCCTGCGCAAGGGAGTGGGGAGGAGGAGTGGGAGGCGCTGAAGAGTGACGCCCAGCAGCGGGAGGAGGCGGCGAAGCGGCGAGAGCCAGCGGTACGGAAGGCGTTGTACGACCAGATGGTGGAGCGACCCTGTCGAGAGGCGGGGGATGCCTGGCGCCGCAGAGGAGCCTTAGGCAAGGCCCCCGCCTACCGGCTCCGTGGAGACAGCGCGGCCAGGGAGGCTTTCAGCGGGAGCGACAGTCGCATCCCGCTGAACCTATGGGAGACCCAATGGAGGGTGTACCATGGCGTCCTCCACATCGGGGACTCCCAACCCTGGCTGCCGCCCAACGCCAAGGCCTGCAAGCACTGCATGTACAACAGCAGCTGCAGGTTCTCGCAGCAACAGCAGCAGTGGCAGCTGGCCGCGCAGCCACCCCAGGAGACCATGGCGTATTACGTGGGCGAGTGCCCCGCCGCTCGCCGCCTCTGGCACGCCGTCTCCCGCAGGCTGGGGTGGCCAGCGCTGGCCCGCCAGCATTGGGAGACGGTCATGTCGGGCCTCCGGCCCTGGCCGGGCGACAGCAAAGTGGACGCAGCGGTCCTTGCGCCAAGACCGAGGGCCAGGCGGGCACAGCTCCCCGGAGCCTGGTCCGCCTGGTCAACTTGGTCACCATTGGCGCCCTCGGGCTACAAAAGGCCCAAGAGGACGAGGACCGCAGACGCGCGGCGGCGGCGGCGGCGCGGAGGGGTGAGGCGTGGAGCTCCCACAGCGGCGCACGCTGCCGCCGCCGCGGCCAGAGCAAACCCGAACCTGGCGGCAAACCCCGCCACTCACCAGTGGGCTGCTGAGGTGGTCCTGAAAAGGATCACCGAAAGTGCCCTCTGGGAGCGGCGGAGCCAGAAGGGCAAGGGCATCCTGGGAGCCGCGGCCTGGCATGCCAAGTGGGGCTGGCTCTTCGAACCACCAATCACATAAGTGGAGGGAGGGGGGACGTGCGCAGGACGGGCGGCATCAGCGGGTAAAAATCCATTGAGAGCAGCCACACAGTGATGAGCCCTCCCCCCATTGGGACGACGAACCCCCCAGAGAACGGTGGCGGGAGGTGTTGTCTGAGTCAATGTCATATGTCTCTCAGCAATCTGTGTCAGTGATGTCTACAGTAAGGAGCGGAGGGGAACGAGGAAGATAATGGCAGTAAAATAAAGTGTGAATAAGTGTACTGTCTGCAAAAGCACAAGTCCGTACAAACAGTCCCAGCAATTTCTGCCCTCACCCTCGCCCTCGCCCTCACCCTGACCCTGCTTCCAGTGTGGGAGCTGGAGGCACCAGAGGAGCCAGTGTCGCACCATCATGTGTGCCCAATGCAGTGCTCCAGGACACCACACTGGAGACTGCAAGAAGGCCAGCGTGTGCAACCTCTGCAACGTACGCAGACACAAGTACCGCCTCTGCCCAGACTTATATAGGAATGTCAGTGATCCTAAGCGCTACGAGAGGGAGAAGGAGGAGGCCATGCAGAGGGGGGAGTTCAAGGAGCCTCCAGTGCCGGGCACCACGTCTCCCACCCCAGCAGCAGCAGACCGTACCTCGACCTCAAGACAGCAGCAGCAGAACCAGCAAGCCAAGTGGCAGGAGCAGCCGTCCTCTTGGCACAACAGAAGGCGTAAACCATAGGACTCAGCCATGCCTCGAGCAGCGGAGGGCACTGGCATGCCTCCACCCACCCTTCTGGTACCTATCTCAGAGCAGGAGGAGGAGGAAGATCCAGCAGCAGCAGCAGCATCACCGAGCAGCCGGGAGACCACCCAGGTGGATGCTGCCAACACTAGGGAGAGACGCCGAGAGCGTCGGCATCAGGCAAAAGCGGAGCAGAATCCCAGCACCACCTGGAATTAGAGAGAGAGCAGCGACGGAAGGACCTCGAGGAGGTCAAGTGCCAACTGGAGGAACTTCAGCAGCACCAGCAGCAGCAACCTCAACGGGCCACTGAGGATGAGGATGAGAGTGAGGAGATGGAGGTCACCACGCCCAGCCGCAAATGCAGGAGCGATGTGGTCTCTTTGAGGCACTCTCCACCAGAGACTGCGCATAAGAAAAAGGTTCAGGTGGAGCAGCATACACCACCCGCACAAAAAACTGAAGTCTTACCTGAGTCAGTAGCTGAAGTTCCAAAGCAGCAACAGCAGTCATCCGAGGTCCTTGAAGGCTCAGTAGTGGCACTAGTTGCACCTGGAAAAGAAAAAGAAACAAAATAACCAACAGCAGTAAAAGCACCTGAAGCAGAGCAGCCAGCAGGGATCTCCTTCCCTCAGAGGACCGGGTTCAAAGAGTTTGTTTTTCAGCCTGTCATCCCTCAAGTCCAGCAAATGGAACCAGGTACCCAGCAAAGGTGCCTGGCCAAGGTGTACCAGTTCAAAGCAGCAGCAGTAGCATCTAGTTCCTCAGAATCAGGGTACAGATCCGGGTCCGCCTCCTCCTCCAAGGACACCTATGAAACTACAGGTCCCAGAGGAAGTCGCCGAAGAGGCTTCAGAGCCTGTGGACAGTTTAAAACAGCAGCCAGAGGTCAACCCATTCTCGGTGGAGGCTGGCACCGCAAAGAGACGTACTGCCACAGCACACAGAAAAAGGGGGAAGAAGGACTACAGGAGGTCCTCACTAAAAGGGGAGACGACTGGGTATTCTTCCCACCCATCAGACTCTGCAGCAGCAGCAGTGGCTAGCTATAGTAGGACAGTGCCAATGGACATTGAAAGCAATTCTGGCACCACCAGTGGTTCTCAACCACCAGCCTGAGGACAATGGCTCATCACTTTTTCCTGTCAAGTGGTCTGACTGAAAGGGGCACAGGGCATTGGCCTGGTTTCCCCTGGAAGTCTTGTTATCTGTTTGTCAATCTAATAAACGCGACCCCATCCCCATTTTATTTCACACTTACCTCAGTTTTGCTTTGTTTTCTCCAGTCCGCAGCAGGGGGCGTGAGCTTCTCGGGCAGTGGTGGGGGGAGGCTCAGTCATTCGGCCGCCAATGGCAAGGTCCTCAACATCGTGGGAGTGGAGGCAGCTGCTGCGTCTTTGTAAGCCAGCCATGTGATGATACTGGGGTGCTTAAAGAAGCTGTGGGAGGTACCGTGGTGAAAACCGCTACAAAGCGACACCACGGGAGCCCTGCAGGCGGCGCCCAGTTTATTCAGCACCTGGATGCGGCAGCAGCTGTCAGTCGTGGGACACGGATGGGGCTGAGCTGGTGGTCGGGCAGCGGAGACTCTCTCTCTGTTGCAGTCCGGGGGTCTGGCTTCCCTGTCTGGGACTTGTTTTCTTCCCTTCCATTTCCCCTTCCCTTCCTCCATTGACCTTACCCTCTAGTGGTATGCACCTGTATAAGGTGCATACTTGTAAGTAGGTGCATTTCACACTAATATCGTAGAATTTGAGTCAGGGAATTGGCCCTTGAAGTTGAGGTTCCATAAACTGCATACAGCAATGACCAAGAGGCAACACCCTGAGAAATAGCTGGGGCAGCATTGTCCATTGGGGCAGGGAAGTCTTTGGTGGTTCTCGGGGCAAAGGCAAGATGGCAAAGGCAAGTGGCTTGTACTTGGCTGCACCCAAACTCAATCTGAGGATGGGGAGGCAGTCTGAACTTTGTAAACACCAGGCAAGCCTCTGTCTGGCTTTAGTGCTGTTCCAACACCGAGCGTAAGCCCAAGTGATGTACCAGCCTCATGTTGAACAAATCTGTGCTGTACAACCTTATGAGTACAATTGCTGTGTACCATTTGGCCATAGCCTCTGGTCGTTAACAGCGCTGTATGACAGATCTGACTTTTCCAAGCGCCCCTACCAAGCGGTAGCGCCCCTACCTAACCTAACCCTAACCAAGCTTCCAGCAAAAGTTCTGGTGTTTGGAAGAAGCTCCTGAGGAAATTTCCAAAAAGTTAAAGTTTTTTCTGTTTTCTAATTGGAGTTTCTTTTTTCTGAAGGGGCCCCCTGATAGAGTGCTCTCAGAGGTACCCCCTGGGGTAATCCCAGCCTCCTAGAGGTCTGGGAACCCCAAAACAAACTGATGAAGTTTCGGGTGTGGTGAGGTGTTTGTGACTTTAACAAGCCTCGCACACCAGCTCCTCCAGCTGTGCAAATTAACAGGCAGGAGAGCGTTTGGTCTTTAGTATTGTTTCCTGAGTTTGGACTTTCTTTTGAGCTTCACTACAGAGCAGAGGAAAGCTGTGAAGATAACAGTGAGACCTGCAAACATAGTGGGACCGAGAAGAGAACAGACTCTCAACAAAAAGGTGAGCCAAGGGGCAGTAACCCCAACAAATAAAACAAAAGAATTGTGTCTGTGTTGGGACATGGAGAAAGATGGAAAAGGAGGAGGGGCAGTTCCAAAACAAGCCAACACATAAGCCTAGGCATCTAGCCCTACAAGTAAAGATATGATGGAGCCACAAAGTCTGGACAGTGAGGAGTCAAACCCCACACATTCCAGTGGCTCAGACAATGAGGAATCTGAAAGCAATTACAGTAGTAACCCTGTGGATCGGGGGAGGCTTCAGAAGACTCAAACTCAGATGAGTCACTCAGATGAGGCACAGGAGGACACTCCAGGACCCCCCAAACATGATAAAACATGGAAAGTTAAAAGTCAAACCTCAAAAGGGGCAAAGTGGGTTACAGGTGGCCGAAAGAACCGAGGTACAGGGAGAAGGGGCAGAAACAAGCCCAGAGGTGGCACAAGCCAGCATGAGTCAGCACGCCCCAGCAGGCCCTGCTCACGAGCTAACAAATATTGGAAAATCAGGGACAAAGGCTGACACCTGACAACAGACACCAGACAACAGGGTCAACCAACACAGGGAGACCAGAAGGGGGTGCAAGACAAAGAGGGGGTGCCCAAACCCACACAAAAACAGAAAAAAGTCTGAAGACAGGACAGAGATGTGGAAGAAGTAATGACAGACAGTGTGGGGGTAGAGCAAAGTACTTATGAAGGTGGAGAGGAGAGTGAAAAAGGGAGAAAGACTCTGTCACTCCCACCACCACCAAATGCCCCTCCACAGGGCATGCCCCAAAATGGAAAAGGAAAACAAAGACTAAATACCAGCAGAGATAGGAGGTGAAAGAGGATGACTGGAAGAAGGCCGTTAAAGAACTGTCCAAGTTGGTGGGCAAAAGAGCATGGAGTAAAGCACATGGGACTTTGCCTCCAGCCGTCCAGCGGTGCCTTGCTGCCATGCCGAGGATAGCGACCAGGGAAGAAGAGCCATCCGAGTCATCTTCAGAGAGTGACCAATCTGAAGAAGAAGACGACAAGGAGGAGAGATAAAGAAGGAGAGACGGAATTTGTCCAGTGCAGACACTCTCCCTCTCCATCCCATGCTGTGTCATCTAGGTCCCGGAGTCCCAGAGACAAGATACCAAGGGGGAGATGGGAGAATTTTCCAGAGACACCATGGAGAGGTGTGAAGAAAAAATGGAAAGGAAAACATAAAAAGAAGCCATGGAGAGTGGATAAAGAAACCGTGGTGCAACCAATGGACAGAGACTCAATGAGACAGGTCCAACTAGTGACGCCGGGTAGTCCACACAGTACTGATAGCAGTGTCAAGAGTGGGGGAAGAAAAAAGAAGAAAACACCCCAGACGCCACATGAAATGGAGGAGGGAGAGCACAGGGGGGTATCGTACCCCAATCTCAGCCTACCTCCAGAGCTACAGAATCAGCAACAGCCGCCGCCTGCAGCAGAGGAGGTCCAATGGACACCGATAGAGGCTGAGCAGTTAGAAGGCATGGAAGGTCTGGAAGCCAAGGAAATGGTGCTCCCTCTTCAGGTCCTACTCCAGTCAAATCCAGGGGTGCAACTGCTGACACTGGATGAGCAGGCATTGCAGCAGCAGACAATGCAGCTTCAACAAGACCTGCAACCAGGAGAAATAGAATTACTCCTGCAGCCACAAGACCAACAACAGCAGACACAAAACCAGCAGCAGCAAGTGATGGAAGGGCCAAGTCAGCACAAACAACTAGAAGTCCCAAAAGAGTGGATGGAAGTCCTATGGGATGTCGAGTTTAAGGAGAACGGCCAGAGAGACATGGTGGCTGTTGGGGTGTAAGACCCTGCTGATGTGCAGGGCTTAGCAGAGTAGTTGTGCAGAGGCAAATGGGCAGCAGCACAGAGTAAACACGACAGCTGTTTATAGTTAAAGATAACTATATTGTTTAAACGAAAGGCAGAAGATAAGTCCAGTAACACAGTCCAAGGTCAGAGCAGTAGATCAGTCATATACATACATCAAGTTGCAGGGGTATTCCAACCTCAGTAAATCCAGTTAAACAGTCCACAAGTCAGTCCACAGATACAGTTCAGTCTTTCAGAATATCAAAATAGCAAAATACTCCTCCTCAGTAACCCACACATTGCAATAATCTCATACACACTTAGTGGAACACCTATCAGTTATAGATATTACAGTCAGGTGAGCAGTGACTCAGCACTTCCAATTCTGCTGACTCATGCTGTAAGAGCAGTTTCAGATTGCATCAGCTAGATTGCATCAACCTTCTGCAGTATTGCATCAGCCTTGAATCAACTTGCCTGACCAAACATGTTTCATTATTAAATTCAAATACTAACATTCTCCTCCTTTGGACAGGTAAGTTGATCCTTTACAGTTTAAGATAATATGCATAATTTACACAATTTTCATATATATGTTCCATACAGTTCACAATGTTCATTGTGCTTAGCAATGTTTTGTGCCTTTGTAAAATGGTCAGCAATACTATTTTCTGTAGCACAGTATTCTAAACATATTAACCCATTTTTCACATTTTCTCTCACATTGTATCTTATATCAGTGTGTCTTGATCTAGATTTCACAGCAGATGAATTAGCCATGGATATGGCTGACTGTCTTCATATACAGTGATTGGATAATCAATATTTATTTCTAGATCTTTTAACAGTCGTTTGTACCATATTAACTCATTACATAGGTAAGACAGACAAGAAAATTCAGATTCTGTAGATGAAACTGCCAAATGTTTCAGTCTAAGTGATTTCCATCCTATAATTGCATTAGCAAGAAATATAGCTATTCCTGAAGTAGATTGTCGGGTAGTAGGATCAGAAGCAAAACTTGCATCAGTATATGCACTCAATTTTAGTTCTCCTTTTGGTACTAGATACAAAGAATGATTTATAGTTCCTCTTACATATCTTAACACTCTTAGCTGCTTGCCAGTGTTTTTGAGTTGGCTTAGAGCAGTGTCGAGCTAGCTAATTCACACTATAGCAAATATCAGGTCTTGTCCAGTTTCCAATGCAAGATAAACTTCCTATTAAAGACCTGTATATGTCTGGATCAAACAGTGGACTTGGAGAGTCATCATTGTTGTATTCCAGTCCCATAGGGGTTTTTGCTGGATTACATTGTTCCATGTTATACTTTTGTAGAAGTTGCATTATTTTCTGAGTTTGAGATAGTTTGTATCCCTGTTTTGTTTCAGATATTTCAACTCCTAAGTACTTTTTGATTCTACCAAGATTTCTCAGTGAAAATTTCTTTTCTAGCTTCTGAATTATTTCATTAGCTTCAGAGTCAGTTTTGGTTATTATGGCCAAATCATCTGTGAACAAAAGAATGATCTTCTGTTTTGTTCAGTATCCTTTGTAAATAGACATGGCTCTGCTAGGCCAGCTTTAAAACCTAGCTGTAATAAAGCATCAGTAATACAAGTATTCCATTCATAACCAGATTGTTTTAAACCATACAGAGATTTTTTCAGTAACCAGCAATCTTTTCCAGTATTTGCAGTTACACCTGGGGGTTTTTGCATATAAATTACATGCCTTAAAGGAGCATTCAAGTAAGCAGTTTCTATATCACAATGAGTTACAATATATTTGTTTTGCAGCCCATAGAAGTGCAACCCTTAGCGATTCAGAGCGTAAACATGGTGAAAACGTTTCATCACAACAAGCAGAGGTTTGTGAAAACCCTTGAGCAACCAGTCTAGCCTTGCATTTAGTTACACCATTTACTCCTTTTTTCAGTTTAAACACCCATCTGCAGCCAATAGCATGCTCACCAGGAGGCAGTACAGCATCCTCATAGACTTGTAGTTTCTTTAAAGAATCAAGCTCATTGTTAACCGCTGTTTCCCAAGCATGTTTGTCTTCTGGTGACATGGATTGCAGATCATTATAAGAACTTGGCTCTACTGATACTTGACAAATTGCACCAGGACTACAGCGATCTGGAGCTTTTCGTTCTCTGGTGGAGCGTCTCGGTGGTGTAGGCTCCTGTTGTAGAGTCTATTGGACTTAGCCCCTCTTTTGTTTCTTGCTCCTCCTCTCCCAAGACCCGAGAGTGAGGTAAAGCAGAACTTTCAGTTTTGGTTTTTGTAGCCAATGAGATAGGAGATTCAGAATTTCTTTTTCCAGAAATGTCAAAGTCTAAGGAATAATGAGGCACAAATTCATGTTGTAGCCTTTCCCATCCACTTTGCTCTAGGAATTTTGCACTAGCACTTTTCCAAATTTGAGTTGAACCAGGAGTACCAAATCGATAGGATTTATGGTTTGATTCATAACCCAAGAAATAAAGTTTTCTGGCTCTATGACCCCCTTTTCTCCTATTTTGGGCTGGAATATGAACCCAAGCAGGACAACCAAAAGTATGCAAATAATCTAAGTTTGGTTGTTTACAATGCCAGCGCGTAAAAGGTATTTCCATTGTGGAAGAGTGTGCAAGAACATTCAGTAAATGGTTAGCGCACATAAAACTTTCACCCCAAAAATTATTAGGGAGACCACTGTCATTCAGCATTGTTCTTGCCATTGCTTGCAGAGTCTGACCCCTTCTCTCAACAAATGAGTTGTGTTGAGGCCGATATGGGGCAGAACGTTTGTGGGAAATGCCTGCCTTTGCCAAGATAGTCTGCAATTTTTGATTGCAAAATTCTAGACCATTGTCAGTAATTAGGCATTTTACCTTTTTATTGGTTCTTCGCTCTGCAAATTTAATCCAGTTGGCAATCTGCTGAAAAGTTTCATCTTTTTATTTTAGCAGATAACAGAAACCATATCTGGAATAATGGTCCTCTATTTCCAGGACATATTTAGCTCCTCCCAAACTGGGTTTAAAAGGACCGAGTAAATCGGCGAACACGATTTGGAGCACGTCAGTAGTTTTAAATTCACTGCCGCGTTTGTCTGGAGCAGCTTTTGTTTTCTCTTCCTTGCAAGCCTCACAGTCCAGATATTTGCTGCAAGGTTTCAGTTTTATTCCTTTTGACAATTCTACAGTCTTTTTTAAAGTTTTGAAATTAGCACGACCAAGGTGCCTGTGCAGCAAATGAATACAGTTATCATGGGGTACCTTGTTGTCATATACAGACTGAGCAGTTACATGGTTCAGTACAAATAGCCCATTTTGCAGTATAGCAATAGCAGAATTACCATCCCTTCCTTGGATAAGGCATTGGTCCTCTTCAAAAGATACTTTGAATCCTTCTTTTACCAGAGCACCCACAGACTGGAGATTGTATTTTAGTGTAGGCACACAAATCATGTTTAAGGATTTAGCTAAACAAGGGAGATATACAGTTCCTTCCCCAGTCACCTTTACACATAGCCCATCAGCCAAAGATACTTTTCGAGTACTTACAGGCTCAAATGATGCAAAGATTTCCTTGCGCTTTGCAATGGAGTGAGAGGCACCACTGTCTACGACCCAGAGCCCAGACCATCTGTGCCTGTTAGAGCCAGATGAGCCCCAGTATGGGTTTCAGCAGCACCAAACTTTTATCCTTTCTTTGATTTGCAGTGGCGTGCAATATGCCCAGTGGCACCACATCTCAGGCATTTCTTAACAGTGTAGGCTCTTGCCGCTTGTCCTGTGCAGTCCTCAGTTGGCTGTTCTCTGTCACGTCGAGTAGTGGAGGTCTGGCGGGAATCACGAAGCAGTGCAGTGTCTTTGCACCGTCTGGCATCGTCTAGCAGCCTGCTGGTAATACCTGCCATCGTTATCTCAGTGCGTGGCAATACCTCCATGTTGGCGATGAAGTTGTCATAGCTTTCGTCCAGCGATGAAAGTACAATGTATGCCTGCTGGAGTTCAGTAAATATCAGCTCCTGCTCCTGCAGCTCATAGAGGGTGTGCTTCATAAACTCAAGATGAGCAAGCATGTCCCCTCCGGGAGCGAGCCGTGCTCAAAATAGCTTGCGTGTCAGGTGTATTTGAGCACCTGCACTATCACGAACATAGATAGTTTTTAGAATGTCCCAGCACTCTTTTGCAGACTCAATCCCTCTGATGTGGACCAAGTGGTGATCCTCCAGAGTTAAGCCAATGAAACACAATGCCTTTTCATTATCATGGTGGTACTTAGATATTTCTTCAGCATCATCTTCCTCATCTAAGTCCTCCAATTTAGGTGGGTTGGACACGACTTGCCAAAGACCCTCCTTTCTTAGGAGTAAGCACACCTTTTGCGCCCAAGTGGCATAGTTCGTCCCATGTAGACGGGTAATAGGGAATCCACCCAGTGATAGCAGACTTGACTCCATTTTATGACCTGGACACTGGACTTTCTCCAGGAATCAAACGTCTGGAAAATTGCCTTCAAATGTCAATATAGCCACCAGCAACTCCAGCAAAGTCCACCTGTAGCGCACTGCCAGCTCTGCCAGCCACTGGGCCCATAACCAGGTGTTAGGAATGGGAGTCCCTGCAGGATTAGCAGGGCTAAGCAGAGTAGTTGTGCAGAGGATGAGAGGCAGCAGGACAAAGTAAACACACAGCTGTCTATAGTTCAAGATAACTATATTGTTCAAAACGACAGGCAGAAGATAAGTCAAGTGACACAGTCCAAGGTCAAAGCGGTAGATCAGTCATATACATACATCCAGTTGCAGGGTTATTCCAATCACAGTAATCCAGTTAAACAGTCCACAAGTCAGTCCACAGATACAGTCCAGTCTTTCAGAGTATCAAACAGTAATAATACTCCTCCTCAGTAACCCACACTTTGCAATAATCTCATACACACTTAGTGAAACACCAATCAGTTAGAGATATTGCAGTCATGTGACCAGTGACTCAGCACTTCCAATTCTGCTGAATCATGCTGTAAGAGCAGTTACAGATTGCAGCAGCTAGATTGCATCAGCCTTCTGCAGTATTGCATCAGCCTTGAATCAACTTGCCTGACCAAACATGTGTCATTATTAGATTCAAACCCTAACAAATACAACTAAAATTTAAACGTTCAAGAGCTGATCCTTGTGTATATACAAGAAATGCAGGAGAAGCCTGTGACATTCTACTGGTCTTTGTGGACGATATCTTAATTTTATCTCTTGATAATGAGAATATGAATGTAATTGTGAAACAACTAAATGAGTCATTTAATATAAGAGATCTCGGTACATTACAGAATTATATGGGACTGATATTTAAAGAAGTAAATAAGGGCTATGTATGTCATCAACCAGATAAAATTGAAAAAGTACTGGAAAACTATGACATGACCAATTGCGAAGGAGCAAGTACTCGAATGTGCACTGATTTTATAAAATCTGACTTTGAACAAAGTCCAAGCTGTGATGGGAATAAATATCAATCTGCAATAGGAAGTTTACTATATATATCACAGTGGTCAAGACCAGATATAAGTGTTGCAGTATGTGTCAGATCCAAAACAAGCACTTTGGAATGCCTTATTAAGAGTGCTGAGGTATCTTAAACAAACCAAAGAATATTGTTTGACCATTATACCCAGTGATGGGCTTCAAATAAATTAACAACCGGTTCTCTGCCCATCTGGCAGCCACTTTTAAATGGATATTTTTAAACTTTATATGTCCTATCTCTCGTTAACAACTGGTTCTATAGAGTAGGTGCAAACCTGCTGGAGCCCACCACTGATTAAACCTGATAACTCGAAAGATAGAATGATATATGCGGATGCAGATTGGGCAGGAGATGTGAAAGTAGGAGCTTTTGATGCTCTGTAATATTTTATTTACACTGTATATTTTTGTTGAAATGCTGCTAGAAAGACTTATATAAAAATATATTCTACTGAGAATCTACCTGGGCCTGCTGTTGCTTTTTTTCTCCACTGGATACTCTGCTATTTAAGGCTCAACACTCCTGAAGAAAGATGTCATCTTCCGCCAACATGTCCTCCCAGTTTGGAACTCTGCCAGAAATGGCATTGGTACGCTGGCGCCCTTGCTGTTGCTGCTGCCTCGCTGCTTTTCTGCTGCCGCCACCGCCAGTTTTTGCCGCCAGAGCAGGCTTCGCAGCTGCCTTGCCTCCAGAGCGGGCTTCGCAGCTTGAGATCAGGGAAGGCTGTTTTGGCTTTGTAGGCAGAGCTTCCACCTGTGGAGCATCCACAGACACTGGTGCTGATACATTGTCTGCTGTTGGTGGCTGTAGTGGTAGCTGCAAGTGAGGTGCCACCTTCCTTGGCTGCTGTTGTTGCTTGGGCCTTGCCCCCAACTCTCGCTCTGCTTCTGTGTGTCCTTTCTGTGCCACCTGTGCGACCAAATAGTCTGCCAAGGCCGCCTCTGCCGCTAGGCACTCTTTGGCTGAGATGGCCACTTTCGCAATTGGTAAAGGCTGTGTCTCACTCTTCTCTTTGGAAATTGGGGGGCTCGCTTGAGAGGTGCCTACCCTGACTGGGGATCTCACCACAGGCGTGTCCACTCTCTTGGGCTGCTGCTGTTGCTGCTGTAAAGGGATACCGCTTGGCTCCCTCTCTCTTGATACTCCGAAGCTCTGAGTGGCCAAGGATCGCCAGAGGCTGAAGTCCATTGCATCAACCTCTGGTGGCCCAATATCCAATGGCTTCTCGCCAATGGGTTTGACTGTCAAGAAAGGCACTGTAACCTGCAAGTCCTGGCTCAGGATGCCTTCCTGCCAACCTGGCTTCATGAGCACGTAATGGCAATCCACCTACTCTCGCCCGATCTCTCCGAAAGCCTCTTGGAATCTGTCCTTGGTGAGTTCCTCTGGGACAAAGCCCTTAGGGCCTTCTCCTGGTTTCATCAGCTCCTGTGTCAGGGCCATCATGTCAGCTTTGTCCCTGCCACATTGCCTATCTCTCTCCTCCACATTTTTCCAGGAAGCAGAGCGGCCCCAGGATCACTCAGATCCTAGACTCCACCGCCTCCCATTGGCTGTCTTTAGACCGCCTCTGCCAGTCTGAGGACGTCTTGCCTGTCGGCACATTTAGGTGTTGTGCCAGGTGACACCAGATCCTCAAGAACGGCCTCAGGTCATCATAAGGCTTGTCCATAAGTCCATCTACCACCTGTGCCCAAGCAGGAGGGAGGTGACACCTCCAAGAATCCTCTTTCTCCCTCTGCAGGGCCTACCAGGCCTCTTTATCCTTAATGTCATTTAACATATACTGAAAGAGGGTGGGTGGCCCAAGGTCCTCATCATCATCCTCCATATCGATAAAAGGCATCTTTGAGTGAGGGGTGGGAGCCCGTGCCCCTGCCAATGCCGGGGGAGGGTGCCTGCTGAACCCCTGAAAGTTGTGCTGCAGCCACGAGGGCTTCCATCCTCACCAACCTCTGAGAGTCCGTCTCCTGCGGTGCCAGCCTGTTTGCTGAAGCAATGTCCTTGGCTGGACGCACACATTGGGACTTGATCCAGTCCTTGGAGAGAAAGGCCATCTCTGCAGCATCGCACTCCTCACTGCTCATGAATTTGATGACAGGGGTGGGTGCCACTTCCCCTGTCACTAGGGTGAGCACCTGCTGACCCCCTGAGTCAACCACCATACTACTGCTGGGGTCTGCCGTCGATGTCGCTGGTAGGGCTGCACCGGTGGAACCAGCAGCCTGCATGCCTGGTGCCTCCACAGCAGTGGAGGACCAGGAGGAGCCTAAACAAAGACTATTGGCTGCAGGTATGGGTTTTAGCCCAGGTCACAAAGATCATGACCAGAAGTATGTGGTGAGGCTTACTTTCATGGGCAGTGACAGCAGGAAGCTCGAAGAGGGCGAATGTAGTCCCAGTCTTTAAGAAGGGGAAAAAAGAAGATCTGGGAAATTATAGACCAGTCAGTTTGACTTCAATCCCGGAAAAGATATTAGAACAAAGATATTAGAAGAAAGATGCAGCCAAGCTGGAGCAAGTCAAGAGGAGAGCGACAAGAAAGATCAGTGGGATGGAAGGGAAGCCCCACAAGGATAGGTTGGGGGTGTAATGGAAATGAGATTGGTACCAGCAGGAAAAACCCAGAAGAGGCTTATGCAAGCAAGAGATATTCTTTATTGAAGCTTCAAGACTCCAGTCGGACAGAGTTTCTGCCTCCCAAAAAGACTGAGCAAATTGTACAAATTGGACACCCTACTTATAGCTGAACTGTCACGTAGGCAAACTTTACATAAAGAGATTATTCTGTTCAGGACAAGAGAATTCATACAGGTAAAGATTTTATCTTGTGTGGCTTCCTGGATGGTGGAGAGGAACAGGACATGGTAAGATCCATGACTACACATTTTAACAATAGAGGACATTCGTTGTTATCAAGCACGTACAGATTTTTACATCTTTAAGTTTCCGTTCCCATGTGAAAGAGGAAATAAAATTTTATTTTAATTTTTAATCTTTTGGGCTTCTGGCATGTTTCTTTATTTTATCTAATAACCAACATCACCGCTGTATTGTTTTCCCTTCTTTCGCAAGGCTAGATTCATTCAGTTCTATTGGCAGGGCTTATTTCTAGCGCTTCGGGCCAGGGCTCTAGGAATGGGGATTTCCCTTGCTTTTCCGCTTCAGATAAGCAGCCTTTAGAAGCCTCAAGTGGCTTAATCACCGCTGACCGCAATAATGCCTTGATTGACAGCTCCCTGCTGAGCGGGCATTGTGATGTCACAATCCCTTTAACAAGGAGAGAGCGAGAGTTGCTTGAGCTTGAGTGGGCCATTAGCACCTTGACCACATCAAAGAGCCTGCTGCCAGACTGAGCATTGTGACGTCATAATCCTTTCTCCTAGAGTGTCTGAGAGCCTGAGTGATACTTCCTCTGCCTGCCTGCAGCTGTCTGAGGCTTATAGAATGGTATTTGGAAGTGTCTAAAAAATCTAATAAATTCCAGAAAAATCTAATAAATTCTTATAAATTCTATTAAATCTATATTACTGGTTCCTGTCTATCATAGGGGAACTTGGGAGGTTCAGCCTGGAGAAGAGGAGGCTGAGGGGAGACCTGATTGCCCTCTTCAGATACCTGAAGGGCTGTCATAGGGAGGAAGGGGCTCATTTGTTCATAGCTGCTTCTGAAAGCAGAACTAGAACCAATGGGGACAAACTGCAAGACAGGAGATTCCGGTTGGATATCCGGAAAAAATTCCTGAGGGTGAGGGCGGTTCAGCAGTGGAAGAGATTGCCAAGGGAGGTGGTGGACTCTCCCTTACTGGGGATCTTCAAGCAGAGGCTCCACCAGCACCTGTCGGGGATGCTCTAGGGGGATTTCCTGCTGCAGGCAGGGGGTTGGACTAGATGACCTACTAGGTCCCTTCCAACTCTAGGATTCTGTGATTCTATGGAAAGCAAACAAACTATCTCAGGAACAGCATGGCCTGAGCTGCCTGACCCCCTCCCCCCAGCCTCCCCTGACTCACACAGATATCCAGACCTACATAAATGCAGTCAAAACTCAGTCAGAATTGGACAAATGCAATCAAACTATCTCAGGAACAGCAGGAACAATGGGCTTTGGGTGGCGCAAGTGGCTAAGTCACTGTGCATGTTAACCAGCAGGCCAGGGTTCAAGACGGCTATGCAAGTTAGACGGGGCAGGAACCAATGGGTTGTTCTGGGAGTGCGGCTATGCAAATAAGACGGGGCAGGAACCAATGGGTTGTTCTGGGAGTGCGGCTATGCAAATTAGATGGGGCAGGAACCAATGGGGTGTTCTGGGAGTGCGGCTATGCAAATGAGAGAGCCAGCTGTCCCATGGAACTCAGAGCCCCATGAGGCAGGACGCTTTCTGCTCGGGGAGGTCAAAAGAAGTGGTCATTTCACCCCAGCTGCGTCCAACTGGAGGAACCCTGTCGGTTGCACCCCTCCCGGGGGAGGAGTCACGCGGGACGGGGAAGACCCATGATTGGTCGTCCGCCCAATCATGGCTTTTCTACGCCCACATGGAGCGGTGTGTTTCCTCAACGAGTCTGCAACCCGCTGAACCTAATCGAGGTGGACTGAGAGCCTCGCCCTTGAGATCTCACAGGCACCCGAATGCGGAGTCAGGGAGTTGAAGACGGAGCGCTGAGCCCACTGTGCCACACAGGCCGACAGAGAGGGAAGGGGCTGGGCCCCTCTTGAGGCAGGGGGGAGGAGGGGAAGGCACCGGCAGCAGTGGGTGTGCCCTCGCAGGGCTGCCCCTCCCAGTGACGTCACAGCCACTGCCTCCTCCTGCTCCTCCCCCTCGCCTCAAGAGGGGCCCCGCCCTCCCTCTCCCTGTCGGCCTGTGTAGCAAAGTGGCACCAGTGAACCCTGACTCCCTTTCTCTGCACTTGTGTGGGTCCTGGGATCGAGGGCGTCCCAGGCTCTACGAGGGCAGGGAAGGGGGGATTGGCAGACTGGGTCCCACACCGCTCCACGTGGGCTCAGAAAAGCCATGATTGGGCGTCCGACTGATCATGGCTCATCTCCGTCCTGCGTGACTCCTCCTGGGGGGGTGCAGCCGACGCGGTTCCACCACTTGGACGCTCGTGGTGAGAAATGACCACCCTTTTTGACCGGCAGAGAGAGCCAGAAGTGGGCGGGTGGATGGGGGAGACCCCTCTCTCTCTGGCCACCCTCACTGCAGCCACTCAAAAAGGGTGGTCATTCCCTCCCGGGGAAGAGTGGGGGGATGGAGAAGAGCCACGCCTGGGCGTCCACAAGGGGCGCTGTGTTTCCAAGAGAGACCAGCCCCTTGATCTCTCAGTGCAGAGGCAGAGCGTTGAAGAGAAAGACGCTGAGCCCACTGGCCACACAGCCGTAGGAAAAAGATATAAAAGATTTAGATAAAGGACTAACACAAATAAGAGTTTAAGGAGAAGATTTCGCATGGCACCACAAAAGGAAATTATGGAGAGAAAAAACTGGCTCAACTAAAATGATGGAAAATGTGGTGTTTGTCTCTTTTCCAACCTGTGAGGTATACAGAAAGCTACTACTGCCTCCTTCATAACTATGACTTACCCTCCTCCCACCTGAAAAAATACTAAAAGACAGAGAAGCGGACATTTTTTAATTTTTATTTTGTACAGTACATTTTCCTTTGAGTAGAGCAGAGGGGGATTTCCTGCTGCAATTAGGGGGTTGGACTGGATGACCTACTAGGTCCCTTCCAACTCTAGGATTCTATGATTCTATGGAAAGCAAACAAACTATCTCAGGAACAGCATGGCCTGAGCCGCCCGACCCCCCCCCCCAGCCTCCCCCGACTCACACAGATATCCAGACCTACATAAATGCAGTCAAAACTCAGTCAGAATTGGACAAATGCAATCAAACTATCTCAGGAACAGCAGGAACAATGGGCTTTGGGTGGCGCAAGTGGCTAAGTCACTGTGCATGTTAACCAGCAGGCCAGGGTTCAAGACGGCTATGCAAGTTAGACGGGGCAGGAACCAATGGGGTGTTCTGGGAGTGCGGCTATGCAAATTAGACGGGGCAGGAACCAATGGGTTGTTCTGGGAGTGCGGCTATGCAAATTAGACAGGGCAGGAACCAATAGGGTGTTCTGGGAGTGCGGCTATGCAAATAAGACAGGGCAGGAACCAATGGGGTGTTCTGGGAGTGCGGCTATGCAAATTAGACGGGGCAGGAACCAATGGGTTGTTCTGGGAGTGCAGCTATGCAAATTAGATGGGGCAGGAACCAATGGGGTGTTCTGGGAGTGCGGCTATGCAAATTAGACGGGGCAGGAACCAATGGTTGTTCTGGGAGTGCGGCTATGCAAATTAGACGTGGCAGGAACCAATGGGGTGTTCTGGGAGTGCGGCTATGCAAATGAGAGAGCCAGCTGTCCCATGGAACTCAGAGCCCCATGAGGCAGGACGCTTTCTGCTCGGGGAGGTCAAAAGAAGTGGTCATTTCACCCCAGCTGCGTCCAACTGGAGGAACCCTGTCGGTTGCACCCCTCCCGGGGGAGGAGTCACGCGGGACGGGGAAGACCCATGATTGGTCGTCCGCCCAATCATGGCTTTTCTACGCCCACATGGAGCGGTGTGTTTCCTCAACGAGTCTGCAACCCGCTGAACCTAATCGAGGTGGACTGAGAGCCTCGCCCTTGAGATCTCACAGGCACCCGAATGCGGAGTCAGGGAGTTGAAGACGGAGCGCTGAGCCCACTGTGCCACACAGGCCGACAGGGAGGGAAGGGGCTGGGCCCCTCTTGAGGCAGGGGGGAGGAGGGGAAGGCACCGGCAGCAGTGGGTGTGCCCTCGCAGGGCTGCCCCTCCCAGTGACGTCACAGCCACTGCCTCCTCCTGCTCCTCCCCCTCGCCTCAAGAGGGGCCCCGCCCTCCCTCTCCCTGTCGGCCTGTGTAGCAAAGTGGCACCAGTGAACCCTGACTCCCTTTCTCTGCACTTGTGTGGGTCCTGGGATCGAGGGCGTCCCAGGCTCTACGAGGGCAGGGAAGGGGGGATTGGCAGACTGGGTCCCACACCGCTCCACGTGGGCTCAGAAAAGCCATGATTGGGCGTCCGACTGATCATGGCTCATCTCCGTCCTGCGTGACTCCTCCTGGGGGGGTGCAGCCGACGCGGTTCCACCACTTGGACGCTCGTGGTGAGAAATGACCACCCTTTTTGACCGGCAGAGAGAGCCAGAAGTGGGCGGGTGGATGGGGGAGACCCCTCTCTCTCTGGCCACCCTCACTGCAGCCACTCAAAAAGGGTGGTCATTCCCTCCCGGGGAAGAGTGGGGGGATGGAGAAGAGCCACGCCTGGGCGTCCACAAGGGGCGCTGTGTTTCCAAGAGAGACCAGCCCCTTGATCTCTCAGTGCAGAGGCAGAGCGTTGAAGAGAAAGACGCTGAGCCCACTGGCCACACAGCCGTAGGAAAAAGATATAAAAGATTTAGATAAAGGACTAACACAAATAAGAGTTTAAGGAGAAGATTTCGCATGGCACCACAAAAGGAAATTATGGAGAGAAAAAACTGGCTCAACTAAAATGATGGAAAATGTGGTGTTTGTCTCTTTTCCAACCTGTGAGGTATACAGAAAGCTACTACTGCCTCCTTCATAACTATGACTTACCCTCCTCCCACCTGAAAAAATACTAAAAGACAGAGAAGCGGACATTTTTTAATTTTTATTTTGTACAGTACATTTTCCTTTGAGTAGAGCAGAGGGGGATTTCCTGCTGCAAGCAGGGGGTTGGACTGGATGACCTACTAGGTCCCTTCCAACTCTAGGATTCTATGATTCTATGGAAAGCAAACAAACTATCTCAGGAACAGCATGGCCTGAGCTGCCCGACCCCCCCCCCCCAGCCTCCCCCGACTCACACAGATATCCAGACCTACATAAATGCAGTCAAAACTCAGTCAGAATTGGACAAATGCAATCAAACTATCTCAGGAACAGCAGGAACAATGGGCTTTGGGTGGCGCAAGTGGCTAAGTCACTGTGCCTGTTAACCAGCAGGCCAGGGTTCAAGACCCAGGTCAGCCCCACAAGACAGGGTGAGCTCTTGTCCTCAGCCCAGCTCTGCGACGCCAGCTGGATCCAATCGTATTGGCTCTGCCTTTCCATTGGACTAGTTCAGTGGAGTGGAGAGGGGGATTTGCTGCTTGGGTAACAGCCTCTCCTCCATAACAATCCAACGCAGGCTTTCGTGCTTCACATGCAACGTATGCAGCGCAAATAAGACAGGGCAGGAACCAATGGGGTGTTCTGGGAGTGCGGCTATGCAAATTAGACAGGGCAGGAACCAATGGGGCGTTCTGGGAGTGCGGCTATGCAAATTAGACGGGGCAGGAACCAATGGGGCGTTCTGGGAGTGCGGCTATGCAAATTAGACAGGGCAGGAACCAATGGGGTGTTCTGGGAGTGCGGCTATGCAAATTAGACAGGGCAGGAACCAATGGGTTGTTCTGGGAGTGCGGCTATGCAAATTAGACGGGGCAGGAACCAATGGGTTGTTCTGGGAGTGCGGCTATGAAAATTAGACGGGGCAGGAACCAATGGGTTGTTCTGGGAGTGCGGCTATGCAAATTAGACGGGGCAGGAACCAATGGGGCGTTCTGGGAGTGCGGCTATGCAAATTAGACGGGGCAGGAACCAATGGGGTGTTCTGGGAGTGCGGCTATGCAAATTAGACGGGGCAGGAACCAATGGGGTGTTCTGGGAGTGCGGCTATGCAAATTAGACGGGGCAGGAACCAATGGGTTGTTCTGGGAGTGCGGCTATGCAAATTAGACGGGGCAGGAACCAATGGGGCATTCTGGGAGTGCGGCTATGCAAATTAGACAGGGCAGGAACCAATGGGGTGTTCTGGGAGTGCGGCTATGCAAATTAGACAGGGCAGGAACCAATGGGTTGTTCTGGGAGTGCGGCTATGAAAATTAGACGGGGCAGGAACCAATGGGTTGTTCTGGGAGTGCGGCTATGCAAATTAGACGGGGCAGGAACCAATGGGGCGTTCTGGGAGTGCGGCTATGCAAATTAGACGGGGCAGGAACCAATGGGGCGTTCTGGGAGTGCGGCTATGCAAATTAGACGGGGCAGGAACCAATGGGGCGTTCTGGGAGTGCGGCTATGCAAATTAGACGGGGCAGGAACCAATGGGGTGTTCTGGGAGTGCGGCTATGCAAATTAGACGGGGCAGGAACCAATGGGTTGTTCTGGGAGTGCGGCTATGCAAATTAGACGGGGCAGGAACCAATGGGGCATTCTGGGAGTGCGGCTATGCAAATTAGACAGGGCAGGAACCAATGGGGTGTTCTGGGAGTGCGGCTATGCAAATTAGACGGGGCAGGAACCAATGGGTTGTTCTGGGAGTGCGGCTATGCAAATTAGACGGGACAGGAACCAATAGGGTGTTCTGGGAGTGCGGCTATGCAAATAAGACAGGGCAGGAACCAATGGGGTGTTCTGGGAGTGCGGCTATGCAAATTAGACGGGGCAGGAACCAATGGGTTGTTCTGGGAGTGCGGCTATGCAAATTAGATGGGGCAGGAACCAATGGGGTGTTCTGGGAGTGCGGCTATGCAAATGAGAGAGCCAGCTGTCCCATGGAACTCAGAGCCCCATGAGGCAGGACGCTTTCTGCTCGGGGAGGTCAAAAGAAGTGGTCATTTCACCCCAGCTGCGTCCAACTGGAGGAACCCTGTCGGTTGCACCCCTCCCGGGGGAGGAGTCACGCGGGACGGGGAAGACCCATGATTGGTCGTCCGCCCAATCATGGCTTTTCTACGCCCACATGGAGCGGTGGACTGAGAGCCTCGCCCTTGAGATCTCACAGGCACCCGAATGCGGAGTCAGGGAGTTGAAGACCGAGCGCTGAGCCCACTGTGCCACACAGGCTGACAGGGAGGGAAGGGGCTGGGCCCCTCTTGAGGCAGGGGGGAGGAGGGGAAGGCACCGGCAGCAGTGGGTGTGCCCTCGCAGGGCTGCCCCTCCCAGTGACGTCACAGCCACTGCCTCCTCCTGCTCCTCCCCCTCGCCTCAAGAGGGGCCCCGCCCTCCCTCTCCCTGTCGGCCTGTGTAGCAAAGTGGGGGGGTGCAGCCGACGCGGTTCCACCACTTGGACGCTCTGACACTGAGCCCACTGGCCACACAGCCCTAGGGAGGCTGGGCGGGGCCCCTCTTGAGGCAGGAAGGAGGAGGTTTCTGTACTTGTGACGTCACTGAGTGGAGGGTGGAACAGCCAGCAAGGCAATGGTGGGGGTGTCCCTCAGGGCTGATTCTCCCTTCTAGTGACATCACAAGTGCTGCCTCCGAGCTGTTCCTTAAGGTCAGGGTGACCAGCACACAGAACGAACAATGAGCGTTGTGGGTCAAGAGGCTTTGAGTTCCATAGGACAGCTGGTTCTCTAGGCTGATCGACCTCTCTGCGTCATGCGGAAGCGAGCTCCACAGGCAGCTCCAGAATCGAGCTGGGGGGTAAAATGTCCTGCAGCCTGGAAGGAAGCACCCCTGTCCGTCTCATTTGCATAGCCACGCCCCCACATACGCCCCATTGGTTTCTTCCTGTCTCATTTGCATCGCTGTGCCCCCACATATGCCCCTTGGTTCCTGCCCTGTCTCATTTGCATTGCAGGTCACTGCCAGTCAGTGCTGACAATAGGCTAGGCAGGGTGTCAAACCCTTGGGCAGGAGGGTCTGTGCACAGTCCGTACCACCAGTTCTCCCATCCAGAGTCCTTTCAGCTATTGGGGAATGTGCAGCCTAATGGCAAAGAGGCAGATGCTCTCATACAGCAGTTTTCAACCAGTGTGCCAGGAATGGCCTGCAGGCGTGCCACAGAGTTTTGCAGGATCAGTCGGGCCAATGGGGGTGTGAATTCCCCATCAGCAGCATGGTGTGTTGTGGTTGAGACGCCCAAAAGAAAATGCAGGCCAATGGAGAAGAACGTCTCCGTGGCTATGTGTTCGGCATGACTAAATGCCAAAGGCACTCATCATGCTGTTTCCTTCCCACTAGAGTAGTCCCTCTTTATCCACTTGCATTGACCTGCTTTCCAACTTCTAGGTTGGCAGGAGCAGGGCAAGAGAGGGGCGCTCACTCCATCGTGCAGCCTGGAGGTCTTGAACCCTTGACCTTCACGCTGACAAGCACAGTGTCCCTAACAATTGAGCCACCACAGATCTTAATAGAGAACAGGCCTCTCTGAACTGAGGATTGCTGTGATCTCCAGAGTTAAGAAGAGATCTCAGTTCTCTTGTCCTTCCCAGGACAAGACGCAGCAGGCTGGAGGCAGAGTCTGTTCAAAGGGCTACAGGCAGGGAAAGGTGATTTTCTGTGCCTGACCACAAGACTTTCAGCTGACCTGGGAAGGGGACAGGTCCTTTCCTTCCAAGCCAAAGTAAGCACCCCAGCACTGGACAAGTGCTCCTAAAAATAGCCTGGTCCTGGGTGGACTTTTATCAGTCTGAAAGCTGTGTAAATATCCCCAATTCTCACCCCTCCCCATGAGAAGATCTCTTCCAGATGCACCCAGGACTCCGTATTCACCCTGGGATCTAAAGGACTGGAAGAAGATAATATGCTCCGGCTCGATTGCAGCTTCCTGCTGGCTTTGACAGGTACCACATTCCCTTCCCTATATTCTGAGCAGAACAAAAGGGAACCCAGGGAATGAGGGTGAGGAAGATGAGGGATCCAGCAGCTGTAAGGCAGGTCCATGTGCAGAAGCCCATGAACATTCAGGTGGAGCAAGGCTCTCTGCATGCACGTACACTGGGGAACCAATGCAGAGAAGCCGTGGAAGAATTGGGGGAAAGGGACAGAAAAGCAGAGCTGTGTGGCAGAGAATCCTTTTCCTGCTGTTCCCGTCAAACCCCACTACTTTGTTGCTAACAATAAGACAGGAGCAGAGCCACAAAAAGGTTTCCAAGAAAAACACTTGCATGGCAGTTTAAAACATGAACATCTCTGTTGGGAATACAAGTCCTGGACTTGGAAAAGATAATCCCAGAACCAGAACCTTTTTGGTTTGGCAGAACTCATGGAGAGTCTCTGCATGTTGCAGAGAGAGGAGGGGTGAAGAAGAGACACATGTCCACAGATTATCAAGGACGTGAATAAAGGCCAGAGCGAAACATCCACCTGGACAATACTTTGCCCTTTTCTCTCCTGCAGTTGGTGTTCTACCCACTTCCCAATGTTATAAAAGTCAAGGGTGAATATATCCTTGAAGAACATTCTTCTTTTAAGAAGAATATATCCTTAAAAATCAAGGGTGAATATGTCCTTGAATAATATATCCTTGAAGAACATTCTTCTTTTAAGAAGAATATAGCCTTAAAAATCAAGGGTGAATATGTCCTTGAAGAAGTTCACACAGCTGCACACCCCTCGTTAATATGTAAGCTCAGCCAGGAGATGGGTACTGCCACGCAGCTTCCCTTGACATTGTTACTGGGAAACTCTGGTGGTGCCAGTAGTGGCAAACCTACTGAAATCAGTACATCTGTTGTTGGCTCCAGTAATACAGTCAAGCTCTTTGGTTGCCAGTTTCCCCAAACTTCAAGGGCAAGGGAATGAAGAAGGGACAGGCAGTCTCAATGGAAACAGCCACCAGTTGCTCCTGGATCAACATAAATCTTCAATAGTCCTCTACTCTCCTGGTCTGCTTCTGCTTGTAACTACTGCCCAGATGACCCAAACAGTTGCTACTCCAGCTAAGAATAGGGAAGAGGAATCTGTTTGGGCCACAGGATAGCCACATAGACCAATGCAAAGCTCCTGGAAGGAAGCTAGATCAGGAAAATAATCTGGCAATGGGCAACATATGTCGATGTGGCCTTCCCTGGCTGAAAAGCATAGATTCACGCCTTGTCTCAGATGACTATGGCTGCTTGTCGAAGGAACACGTGAAGTTACTTGCCTTCTCTTAAAAACAAAAAACCCTCGTCAGGCGTGGCTGCCAACTTTGATTGCCTCCAGATTGGAGCCATTCCGGAAGTGGGAAAGGGACACACAGGCAGTGTCATGGTGCCACCTGCTCTGGGCACCAGTTGGCTCTGCAACACTACTGTACTGATGAAAGGGTCACCCACCATTAAATTCTAGTTCTCCAGATTAGGCCGGTTCAGAGAGGCAAACCTATGGCTCAAGGAGGGAGCATGAGAAAAGTACAGGATGGCAATGGCAGGATTTAGGGAGGAGGGAGGAAGCAGCAACCCAGCCTGGTTGTCCAGCTGGCCTAATCCAGGAGGGCAAGTGCAATGGGCCTGGCTCCGTCATTCCTGCTGAGCATGGTGGGAACCCTTGCACGTGAGGAGGAGACTCAATCATGGCAAAACTCTTGCTCTATCCTGACCATGTCCACCAATTATGTCTTACTGCAGCTGCAGCTGTTGGAAGAATGGCTGTCTGTGCTGACTGCCAGCAAGATACCGTCCCATGGCATGTTTCCGTCCATGCAGCACACCAACCCTGCAGTGGGGTCCTCATTAGCCAGGAATGGGTGCTGGCAGCAGCTCAGTGCAGCAACAGGTGGGTACTCCCCAAGGCAGGCAAAGGGACAGCACATTGCCTGCCTGTTCTGGTATTTCTCCAAGCCTTGTTCTCATTTGGAGCAGGGAGTTCCCCCCCACCCCACACCCTAACCCCAGCAGCTCTCTTCTCACTTTCATTGATTTTTCTTAGATGAACGATAATAAAAATCAAAGTAAAATGTGTTAATTTCTCTGGTAATGAAAATGTTTGGGGAATCAAAGACAATTTTAAAAATGGCAGTGCTTTTAAAGAAATTGTCTGCATTGAGCAGAGGATGTAACAACGTCACTTCCGAGGTCTCTTCTAATGCTAACATTTAATGAAAAAACAACACAATCCATTTCATTTGCTCTGCATTTGTCATCAGATTCTTTGAAAGAACCTGGAATACAGATTCTGTTCTTGCCTGCGTGGAGGGTAACCAGCAACCCTTCCCAGAGGCTCCTCCATGGAGATGCTCTTCAGAGAGTGTTGCTAATTTTGTACACCTGCCAGGAATTGTGGAGGACATGGGGTGATGGTTATTTCCTTTGCTCTTGTCCAGCGAAGACCAGCCTCATTGCCAAAAAGGGTGGGGGGAAGGTAGCCTTGATCCTGGACAAGGGGTGAGGAGCAAGCAAATGGCAGGTGCCTTCAGAGGCAGGTTGCTGGTTAACCCTTCCAACCCATCTTGGAACACTGATGCCATTTTTCTCCAAGACAACATCAGCATCTGGATGGCACCACTGAAACCATGAAAGAAGTCTCTGCCCCAAATGGCTGGGGGACGGAGGAAACACAGGTGCTCCTGTCACAATCAGTAACTCTCCCAAACAACACAACACCGTTTATTTGTTCACAGATATACTGAGACAGTAAACAAGAGTTGGCACCAAGGAAGTGTTTTAAAGGAGGATAAATGACATGCAGAAACTGCCCTTTCCTCCTTGTATACACAGAGTGCCTTTGGCCATGTGTGCAAATCGGTGAGGCAAAGAATCCTTCTGAATCCTGAGGTGTGAAAAGTCTGGGCAAAGGCAGGAACTTCTCTGCTTTCTCTCTGGCAGCCCAGAAAATCTGGAGGTCTGGCTTGGCGAAGGTGCTTGCCCAGCATCCAAGGAGAGGCAGCAGGTGATCTCGGCCGCCAAAGTGATCCCTCACCAACAGTTCAACAACTACACGCTGAACTCTGACATCATGCTTGTTAAGCTCTCACACCCGGCAGTTCTGGGGGGCCCCGTGCAGCCCATCAGCCTCCCCAGTCGGTGTGCTCCAGAAGAAACTGAGTGTCTTGCGTCTGAATGCAGCAGCAACCACAGTGAGGGTGAGGAAGCAACGTGCATGAGGAAAAAACTAGCAACTCAGCAAGGGCAGGGATGAGATGCGCCTCCCCCTTGATGGCAGGCAGCTAGTGAGGCATGCGTGTGCTGCATGAGTGGCACAACAAAAACCGTTAGTGGGGAATACCTAGCTAGTGGACCCTGATTCTTTGAAACAACCAAGGAAAAAACCAGGACCCACCAGCAAGGTCTTCCCCACTGTTGGTTTCTTTCTGGAGGAGATGATCACAAGGACATTGGGGGGGGGGGGGTGCTTAAGCTCAGGCCCTGACCCCACCCCTTTTGATTATGGCTGCATGTCAAGTGGCTTCTCACTTGTCTTGACCCAGGCACTTGTGCTGACCAACCCATTCTCTGGTCTTGCAGCAAATGGCAGTGGTGGTCCTCTGCAGTGCACAAACCTAACTCTCACTGCAGATGCCGCCTGCAGCAACGCCTACCCAGGGCGGTTCACAGAGAAGATGCTCTGTGCTGGACAGCAAGGCCATGGCCAAGACTCCTGCAAGGTAAGGCTACACCCACCATTGGAAGCCACCAGAGGGCATCCCAAGGCCACTGAATGCCTTAAAAAGGCATTATACGACCCCTTCTGGTTTCCCTTCTAAAACTGGTAGTCTCCTTTTTCAGAACGAGGGGCCACTCAGAAGCCTACAGAGGCTGCTCTACCTGTGCAAGCCCATCTCACTCAGAATTTTGGCTCCCAGAGAAACTAGCCCATTCTTCTGGGAAACCCACTGCCTGGGGAAATGGCAGCAATCCTAGTGCTTGGTCCTAGCTGCCCCTGAAGACTCTACCCAATGATTGTAGGCTTAGCAGGCCTTACTTAAAACTGCAACGAACGGCCATATATACCACACACACTGGAGTCAAATGAAAACAGTGTTCCTGGCAATTAATAAGCTATTCTCAGGAGTCAGGATACCGGCTTCTGGAGACAGTGAGCTCGGATCCAGTGCAAGCGCAAACCCACCTGGCCTCCCCACCTGCATGCAGTACCTTGTTGCGCAACAGAGGGGGGCTGTTTTGCAGGCACTTTCCCAGGGCCCACCAAAGGGTAGTGCACATGGGACGGTGGAGCACTTGCAGTGGTTGCTGCGCACGGGAGGATGATGCTCTTGAGAGAATGGTGTGCATGTGGGGTTGGTGCACATGGGAGGATGATGCAGATGGGGGGGGGGTTTGTGCGCGAGTGCACCAACTCTTAAGAAGACCCAATGCTGATTGCTGTCTGCATTTTAGGGAAATGTGGGTAGCCCCCTGGTGTGCCAAGGAGCCCTCCAAGGCTTGCTGTCCTGGAGCAGTTGCAGCATAGAGAACCACCTGGGGCTGTACACCAAGATCTGTGTCTTCCTGGACTGGATTCACTACACAATTGTCAACAACTGAGGAGCAATAAATGCACACCAAGTTCTGGTGTGGAGCCTCATTGTGCCCCACCTTTCTCCCCAAAAGGAATGACGATGGCCGGATCATGGTCTTCAAAGTACAGCCGGGAGACCCCATCAGGATTGTTTCCTCCCCACTGGAGGAGGCCCAGGCCTGAACCGAGGGGCTGCTGTGGGTGGACTGAGGGAGGCTGGCTCACTGCAGGCATCGACGGGCTCAGGGATTTGCAGGCACGTTTCCCCCCATTCCGTACAAGGTCTCCATCCGGCCTCGTTTCTCTTCGCACGTTCCTTTGCTTCTCAATCATGTAATAAAGCAAATTTAGATTTCACGTGGAGACTGTTTTGTGTGTCAAGTAAATCAAGGGGCTTGTTTGTTCCAAGAAGGGGGAGGTTCTGCCCTGTGTCCAAGAGGCCCCCAGAGCCACCGTGAAGGGCAGTGGCAGCAGGCAGTGCTCAGGCGCTTCCGTCAAGGCTGACACTGCAGGGCCCGGAGTGGGCAGGAGGCTCCAGAGTGAGAGGAGACTCCGGTGCAGGATGGTGGCATAGCTGGAGGGGGTGGTGGAGAGAGCGCGGGGGGGGAGGCGTGCCAGGGGCCCCCCTTCGGAGCCAATGGCTGCTGCCAATGGCTGCTGCCAATGGCTCCGAAGGGGGGCCCCTGGCACGCCTCCCCCCCCGCGCTCTCTCCACCACCCTCTCCAGAGCACAGAAGCCTATAGGCAGCAGCTGTGGGTAGACCTACTCAGGAGTAAGCCTGTTGAGGTCAATGGGCTTCCTCCCCTCTGGAGCTACACCCCACTCTGCTCTGCGCCCCCCTCTGGCTATGCCACCAGGGTCAGAGTGGCACGTGGACACCCTGCACGTGACAGCACAGCCCTGATTGACAGCTCCCGCCCCGCCCACTCAGCGCATGCGCAGAGCCAGCCTCACACGTGACCTCTCTGAGGCGAGACCACGTGACTTTTTTCTGAGGAGAACCTGAGAGCACCGACTGGACGGACGGAGAGAGCAGCGCCCCCTCCGCCTCACCCAGGATGGTCCTTCGCCGGCTCCTGCTGGCTCTCCTCAACAACCAGCAGCTGGTGGAGCGCCTGGCGGAGGCGCGCCCGATCCGGTCGGCGGCGCGAGTGACGGCCTCGGCTCTGACTCGCGGACTGCGCCTGCGCGACACTTTCCTGCGCGAGCTGAAGGAGGAGGCGGCGCGCGCCAAGGACGCCGCCTGGACCAATCAGCGTTGCGGAAAGAAGGGGCGGGGCTACTGAGAGCCAATAGGAGGCCTCCCTCGCCTGTCAGTCAGCTCGCGTCCTCCTCATTGGCGGAGGAGGAGGAGGGCGGGACTGCGCCTCCTGACGTGCCTCTCCGGAAGCCCCGCCCCGCCTGAGGAGAGGCGACTGCGCCTGCGCAGGGCAGAAAGGGCGGGAAGGTCACCTCTGGGCGCCTTGCCCCTCCCCCTCTCTCCTGCGAAGGAAGGAAGACCCCAGAGACAGGCCAGGGAGGCAGGAGGGGTGCAGCCATGGAGGACCCGCCTCAGCAGGCCCAGGAGGAAGAGGCAGGGACTCCCCACAGACAGCCCTCCGGCCCTGCAGGATCCATCCAGGCCTCCTCAGCAGCGCCTCAGACTCGGCCGAGACCCTCTCAGGACTGCTGAGGCCTCACTTGGAGGAGAGACCGGAGGAGGCAGGCAGCCCCTCCCCCACCTGGCCCTCTGCAGACGGAGGCAAGACTGGAGGGACCGCCCCACGAGGGCCGAGCAAACCCCTCCGGAGCATTGTGGAGGGACGGAGGAACAGAGTCTCTGGAGACAGGCCTGCCTGAGCTCTCCTGCCTTGTTCTGAGCAGCTCCTGCTGTCGGGAATAGACTGGGATGGAAGCTGCTGGGTGCAGTCCTGACCTGACTAACGACCACTGCGCTTTCTGTTCCCTGGTGATGGGGGGCAGCTGCCCACTGGCCTGACTGACACAGAAGAGCCTGCAGCACCCTTGCGACACCCGAGCCAGCACAGGGCCAAGACGGAACTTCTGCTGGGGCTCCGTCTCTGCTGGAGCTGAGAGCGCCTCTGTCAGCAAAATGGTTGTATGAGCGTTTCAACAACACCGACAGAATCCTTATTCTGTCCTGTCTGATCAACATCAGGTTTATGCTCAAAGGACAGGCCCCACGGACAGTGAACTGGGAGGCTGAGGAAGAGGAGACACATCTGGAGGCTATAACACCTCTTCCTCCCTTCCCTCAAGCCTATCTTAGCCCAGAGGCCTGTCAGTCCTGTCAAGATCCCAGAGGACGGAACTGGGCTGCAGTTCTATATACACATTTCTGGAGAAGGCCCCTTGGAATACTTCCGAGTTGATAGGATTGTGCTATGAGGCTGCGGTCCTAACTCCCAGTTAGGCAGATGCCCAGACATGTGTGGCCTCCCCACCACTACCATGGCAGTGGGAAGATGGATTGTGCTGGCCTAAATTTGTTAGGATTGCACTCCCAACTGTCAACTCAATTTACCTTGCTGAACTGACCTCAGTGCTGGAGGCCAGACTTGACACAAAACACAGGATGACAACTGATGGCAGACACACTCTGTGGCAGCACAACAACTATTAAGAAGCTCTCGATCCAGGAGGAGACGGCTGGAGAAGAACCGAAGGTATTTCCACTTGCAAACAAGGATACCTCATGAACAGTGTAGGGTTTCCATAGCCCCTGATGGACCAGTGTTGCCTTCTTTGCTTTGTCTGTATTGGTACTCTTGTTATTTTCTTCCAGGTGCAGCTCATACAATCCTGTGTCCTCCACTTCTCACTAAGCAAAAAGGACATCTGTGGTGTGTCTTCCATTGTCAAATGGGGAAATATAATGGTTTCATCCTTGACTGGTAACTGGCCCTTCTCTATCGTTTTTCTGATGGTCCCTGGGATTATAGCAAACATACAGCAAACACAATCTTTGCACAACTCCCTTCCTGCACAGAAAAGACTGTCCACTAAGGGTGCCAGTGCCTGGCAGAAAGTTCCCATCAGTGCCACCCATGTCCACAAGGTCCATCAGTGTGCTGCTTTTGTTAATGTTAAGGAGAAACCTGGGAGGCGTGTAGTTGTGTGCAAAGAGCAGCATGTAGTGGGTGGGTTGGCTTAGAACAGTGATTTTCAACCGTGGATAGTCCTCAGGTGTGCTGCGGTAATTTGGAGATTGACATTCATTAGAAGGAAAATTGGGGGATTTGAACAGTCTTTTGTGCCTTGTCAACTTGGCAACCATTAGTCTTGAAAGGCTGGTATCGTGCTCGACGCTGTATGTGAAGCACAAAGGCCTGGGTAGATTGATATGGAGAATAGGCTGTTACCCAAGCAGCAAATTCCCCCCTCCATGCCACTGAAATAGTCCAATGGAATGGCATTGGACTACTTCAGTGGCGTGGAGGGGGGATTTGGACTATTTCAGTGGCGTGGAGGAGGGATTTGTGATACAATTGGTTCCAGCTGCGTTGCTTCTGGTTAACAGGCACAGTGTCTTAATCACTTGTGCCACCCACAGCCCTGAGCCTTGTCAGTGGTAAAAACCACTGATGGTGTGCCTTGACTATTTCAGTGCCTTGTTAAATGTGTCTTGAGCTGAAAAAGGTTGAAAATCACTGGTTTAGAGATTCAGTGGAGTGCATGAAATGTTCCAAGTGAAACAGACAAGGGATGACACCTCCCTGATGGAAGCAGCCAAAGAAAGGGCACCACAAGCATTAAAAACAATGTTGACAAATGTCCACGTCTGGGTGTTTCTGTGCTGTGCAACCAAGGCAGGATGAGTGGGATGAGGAAGCAGGCTTCTTGGTGGCTGAAGAAAGAAAGAAAGGCTAGAGGGACAAAATAGAACATGAGTAATGCCAGCCTGCCTTCTGGACATGCAGCTGCTAAATGTGGTCTCCTGTTAAGTGTCCCAAGGCAGGCAACATGGTCAATGCATCCCTTCAGCAGTCTGAAGCCACTACTTATGTCCTCTATGTGGAGGATCCCAAACAGCAGGATCCCATTGACTGCAAAGTGAGTCACATGTGGGAGAACCCCATGCTGGGCAAGGTTATCAGGGTGAAGTTGTAGGTGAGGAAGTTAAAGGGTGTCATGACTGCTCTGAGAGATTCTCCTGAGGATGGTCGAAGGGCAAGTGGACAGAGGCAAAATACCATGTGTCGGCAGCTAGGAAGTCAAAAGGTTTGAAGGCATGAGACTCAGTTGACCAAATAAACTCAAAGCATCTACTCAGCCGTGTGGCCCACGTGAACTGGGGGCATTTCCAGGGCAGATTATTTGGGTTGTCTCAGATTATCTGTCTGCTTGCAGCATAGGCTCAGGTGACCATCTCGGGTATGGCTGGAACAGTGAGCCTTTAGACACCCTGGAAGTGGAGCGGGAACCAGAGTGGCCCAACCAATGGAACCAGCAACGCACAGGGTTTGTGACGTGCTGCTCTGGGTAACTGAGCCCCACCCTCACCCCAGCAATTTAGAGCAGAAAAAATGAGAACTAAAATATAATTCAAAATGTTGCTTGAGTTTTCAAGCCATGGATTAAATCATTTTAGGATTTAGTGCCAACATTTCATTTTCAACTCTGGGAAGCATCTTCAGGGGGTTATGTGTATTTTAATACATGTGGGCTTGAAGACTCAAGCAACAATTTCAATTGTATGAGACTCATCCAGCCATGAAAGCATGTTTGTATAACTGAGAACATTATGCGTGAGGTGGAGACTTGGATGGAGAAAAAGGTTCTTCTCTCTGCCCCAAGAGACAGAGATAGCCATCAATAGCACTCATTGGTGGGAGAAGGACTAAAAGAGGTCCTTCTGCACACAGTGCGTCATCAGACCATAGTATTTACGCCTTGGAAGCAATCAGAACAGGGGAGAAGTGCTGAGGAAAGTGCTGAGATGCCACAACAGGCGCATACCACAAGATGATAGATGCAGGGGAATGAGCCACGCAGCTAGCTGCTTCTGTGGACTTCTGTGAGAGGAAGGTCCAGGGTCAATGAAGGGAGGGAGGGACTGATCAGCAACCAATTGTCTTAGCTCTGGGCAGCCCCACATTTTAAGAAGCTTGAAGACAACTGGAATGACTCCCAGTTCCAGCAGAAAAACCAGTGGTTTCTGGTCACCCTTTGAAACGGGTCTTTATGCACAAATGGGAAGAAGGAACCACAGGCACACATCGGCCTGAGGTGGAACCAAACAGCTTTTACTGACCAGAGGTGGAACTGAGCCTTGAGTAATCAGTGTAAGAGACCGAATTACGTGGCCAAGAATCAACCTACCCAGGCCTTTGTGCTTTGCATTCAGCGTCTTTCAATATTGCTCATAGTCTCAGCAATAGATGCTCTTAACTCTTCTCTGCAAGAAGGCTCCCTGCTGCCTGCTCACAAGGGAAAGAACAATGAGGGGTTTTCCAGGACAGAAGGCTAAAAAGAGGACACGTCCTGGAAAAAGAAGACAGATGGTCCCCCTGCTGCTCCTCGCCTGGTCTGGTGAATGGGTAGGACTGGACTGGCATGTGGCCGATCAGAGTGGGGGAGGAATGGCTGGGGTTTCAGCCCATTTGTTTCACAGAATAGCTTTGTGGGTTTTCTCTCCAGTCAAAGTTTTGCTCTCGTTTGTCCATCAAAATGGAGATTCAGCAGATTCTCTGTAATGAATTGGATGGGATGATCTGGACTCTTCATTGAAAAGTGGTTGGTTGATTGATTGATTGATTGATTGATTGATTGATTGATTGATTGATTGATTGATTGCCTCAGAGGGTTATGGCTGTGGAAAGGGAGGGTCTTTGCTGCCTGGGAGGACTAGGCAGGCCCTCAGTAGTTGAGCTCAGACTGCACCAAGCAATGACCCACTCCCAGGAGGGCCTGATTCTGCAGTACTGGTGCATCTAGACAGAGCCCCACAGGAGGAGTCCGGACTCAGTTGGCCATGTGGCAGAGCATGGGCAGATCATGCTCTGGACACGTGAGGATGAGGCGTTTGCTCTGATGTTGGTGTGGCAAGTGAGAGCTGGCCCATCTGCAGTGGCAGGGCTGCAAGCTGCGTGGGACAGGCAGGAAAGTGGTGACAGCCACACTGCAGGGATGCCTGGCAGCACAACAGGAGAGTCCAGCTTGCTGGGGGTGGGTGGAAGTTGTCCTGTGCTGTCTCTGCTGGAAGAGGCCCACAGCACCAGGGAGACTCCCTCTCCCTCCCTCTTTCCACCAGAGTGAATGGAGCTGCTGGGGGCATTGAAATTTCCCCTTTTCTTGTGATGTCTCCCTCCAGCTGTTCTCAGCACACAAGGCTGGGTTCTGCCTTACCCCCCACCCATCCCCGCAACAAAGCCTCCCTCTACTCCTAACCCCTCCTGTGCTGCTTCTCCTCTCCCCCCCAGACCGGTGTGTCAACTGGAGCTTCCTGGCCTTCTTCAGACAGAACTGGGTGTGGATCTCTCCAACTGGCCATCCAGGCCGTCCACTCTGTGCTCCTCAGCACTGCACCCTCTGCAGCAGGTGGCTCTGCAAAAACGCCAACAGTCGGCTGGGAGGCTTCTAAGAACCACAGGCCTCCTGGCACCTGGCCAGGCCATGGTGCTCCTCCCAGCCACAACAGGAGCAGTGTGGGCACTCAATGGCAGCAGACCACGTATGATACTCTCCACTTCCCTCAGAGTGAAGCTTCTTTTTGGTACCAGGCAATCAAAGATCAACCCTTCCACTGCCAGGAGGAGCAGAGGTGCTCCGCAGTAAACTGCTCAAATCCACCTCCAGGTCTTGCCACCCATCCCTACCAGAACACACCACACTCTTCCTACCACCACACACCACATCTCCACCAACCTACCTCATAATTGGGCTGGCACTGAATTGTGCACATGCGGCCAGTTTAAGTACAACACATGAGTTGCTTTAACTGGCACCCAGGTACTCCCTTCTCTCTGTCCCTTCCTCTGTGCTTGTGGTCAGCAACAGCCTGGCTGTTCTAACCCCCAGTTCTGGATTCCTACAAAGCTGGGAAATTTGCTGGTGTTCTGGTGGCTTCTGCTGGTGTTCCTTTGCATTTTCAAAGGTGAGCCCTTTTGGGACAGGGACCCATAAATTTTTTCATTCTCTTTGTAAACCACTTTGGCTGCAATCCTAACCACACTTTCCTGGGAGTAAGTACTATTGAAGACAATTTGACTTCCTTCTGAATAGACATGCTTAGGATTGCACTGTTTGTGAAACTTGTTATTGCAAAGCAGTACAGAATACTGTAGATAGAATTGTGGAGGTTGACTTGGTTCCAAAGGTTGCCTCTGGCTGGTAGTTAAGATTCTGCATTCATGGAGTGGGAAAGTCTGGCTTTCAGTTTTGTCTGTCCTGACCTGAATATGTTTGCATGTTGGAATTCACCCAAACTCTGAGGCTCAAGGGAAATACCAGCAGTATAGAAATCACTGCCAATAATTCCAGGGTTGTAGGAATGATGCAGCCCTTAATGTCAATCCAAATGTCAGTGTATTAAAAAATTTGCCACCATCCATTCAGTTTGGAAGTTTCCCTGCATGTGAGCTGCATGTACACTTTGTAGTATTCTTCAGCCCTTAGCTATGTATCAGCTGTGCTACAACTGGTTGTTGGCTTCCTCAGTGCTTGTCCACCCTTTCCATGTAATACCAGATCACATGGGAATCTCACTGAAAGACATCCCAGAACAGAAGATGCAGAGACCCGGTGTTCTCATTTTGATGCAGAGACCCTGTGTTCTCATTTTGAATTCTCAGCGCACTGAGGATAACTGGGACTTTTCTGTGATGGTGGAAGTGGGGTGCAAGTGGCAGTGGAGGCTGGAGCAGAACATGCACTTTGTGCTACAAGGACAGGCTTCCAGGCATGCCGCTTGGCTGTCCTCCCACTACGGCAAATCTGGCCCAATCTGTGGATTTTGAAAGTTGATCCTTCTCATAAGGACACTGATTGCTAGTCATAAAAGTTGTGACATGAAAAGTTTTTTGCCTTTCTGAAACTGGAGAGAGGGAATAAGAGTCCCCTTGAGGTTATCGTAGCCTGTATTGTAATGGTTTTATTTATTTCAGTTATGTTCCTAATCCTTAACAGGAATCTCAAGGTGGTTAATAATCACAGGTGCATTTGTCTAGTCTGGAACCACTTCACACCAAAACAAACTTAGCAGCCAGAGCTAAGCCCCCACCCAAGCAGTGCCCTTGAGACTGTTGGTGTTTCGACCAGTGAGGTTCTGTGGGAACAGAAAAACATTGATCTGCTGAGTAAAGGGGGGCGTTGACCATTGAGGCCATCAGAAAGTGTGTCTCTGGAGTGGACGGACAGCCCATATCCCTTCAAGTTCCTGCTCGGTCCCTCTCTGGTGGATCAGGCCAGCTGATCTGATGTCATGAGGGTGGGCTGATCAGCTTCATTATGATGGTCTGCATCACAGGATCCTGCATTTGCCTTGCCTTTTGTTGCATATTTGCATGCAGCCTGTAGATCACAAGAAGTAGATTCCAAGAAGACTGAGACTCATCACCAGCAAGGAGGAGAACTGTGGATAATCTACACCTGGAACATGAGAAACACCATAAGAACACAGGAGCAGCATCCTTTGCTTCAGTCACAGCCAACTCATGCCTGATGCTACAGTCAGACCACATGTCTCTCCATACTGTCTGCTTCTGGCTGCTGCTCAGCTGGAATCTGCTGATGGCCCAGCTGGGTTGATCCCCATCAGCAAACCCTGAGGTCTAAGGCCACTGGGGCTCCTGAGGGTTGACAAGACTGACCAAGATGCTCCAAGGCCCAACTCAATGAGAGGCCGCTTCCTCTGGTTTGCCCTCAGGAGCACTTGGGATAACAAGATCCCTGAATTGCCTTATGCTTTGTGCTTGGACATCTCTGGCTTCAAAGCTCCCTACAAACGTAGAATAACCAGGCACTGCTGTTGTCAGCTTGCTCAGCACTGAGAGGCAAGGAAAAGCCAAAGCCACCGCATGAGGTAAAACCTTCCAGCAGTTTCTGGCCAGCGTTAACACAGTGCCCATAGGTGTGGCTGCGACAGGGAAAGAGGACACGTTCAGATTCACAGGGATATCTCTTGGTCACAGCCAGTTGATAATTAGAAATCTTCTCTTCTGAGCTTCTCAGCTTGTTTGTAAACTGTACCCTGTGCTGTCTGCACATGCACCATGCAAAGCAGAGACACAGGCACTTTCACAGCACCACCTGCTCCCACCTAAAATCAGGTGCATGTAGATGTGCTGCACTAAATGGAAAGAAGCAGTCAAAGATCCATGGAGCTCTGTGGCCTGTCCTGCCCTGGTGGCTTCTTACAGAGATGGGGGAACAATCCCAGAACACTCTTACAAATCCCCCCATCCCATGGCAGGAAACTCATCACCAGGTTTGTGGGGGAGGCAAAGGACAAAGCTGTCTTCTATCCAATAAGCCGCAATGGTGGCTTCTGCCACTTTCCCTCTGTCTACCCCAGCAAGGCCAATCTCCTCCCCTAGAGTAGGGAGGGGAAGTCCCTGCTCACCTGCTCCAGAGCACCGCAAAGACTGGAGGCCTTCAAGAGAGTCCAGAAATGGCTGCCCCAGCCAGGACTGGAAAGTTGTTCTCCCCTCAGTAGGCACAATTTTCACAGTGGAATCCCTGAAGATTAAATCTTGCCCACGGAATTCCGTAGAATCAAACATTTTAAATCCATTCAGATTGTTGTCATCTCCAAAGTAATCCTGAAATGGAAGCAAACATTTCCTGACACGGGGGTAGCATTTGATGGCTGGCACAAGTCAAGACAGCCGGCCTGGAGGCCATGCAGTGGGCAGTGCTGGGCATGCTCCTCCAGCTGGGGCAGGGCTCAGGTCGCAGAGTGGCACAGAAGGAGGGGGTCCATTCTGCAGGCTTGCTGTATCCAGCAGCAGCCAGCAAGAGGTACCTGGGGAAACACTCTTGGAAAATGAAACCCCCAATTTCCATGAGTCAGAAGGGACAGCAGGACAGGAGCTGTGACAGTCGGAAGTGTCAGAACAACTGGGGCAACTGCTCACTAGTTCTCAGTCCTCCTTGCAAGCAGGGGCAGCTCTAGGCTCCTGGTCAGTTTGAGTAATGGGGACTCTGGTCAAATCCAGATGCTGTAAATATGAACCACGTGAATTTTGAGGAAACCATCTTGAAACCTGACTCTGGTCTCAGCCTAATTTTTGGATGCATCTGAAATGTAGCAAACAGCCAGGGTGTGTAAGAGGGAAAGGCTCCCAAGTCACAGAAGAGCACTTACTATTTAATCTGTTCAGTAAACGCCCATCCAACAAATACTAGCTGACAAGAGGGCCAGAGTTGCCCTGCCCTAGTCTGAGAACCCCACCTGTGACCCTGGGGCCCCTTCCCTCCTAGAGTGCCTTTCATACAATTCTAACCTACAAACAATTCCAGTGTATGCCGGCTCTACACAAAAAACACTCAGCTTCCAGTGTTCTTCGTCCCGTCTGCCCACTCTCTGCACTCTGTGTACAGGCAACATCTGCAGGTGGGACATTCTCAGCTTGCAGTAAGGGAGCTGGCATCATGAAAGAGCCTGTGCTGGTGGTTCCTCCGTGGCTCCCCTATTTTTCCAATGTCGTGCTATATTTCTGCATGGTCTGGTGCACACAGACATCCTGGCCAGCTTGCAAGCTTGAGAAAGCAGCTCACCACAATATTGACATGCCAGCAAAAGACAAAGGATCTACAGCAGGTACAGTCATCTTGCCAACAAAATTTTTACCCCCTGGTGGGGAGGGGCAAACACCCCAGGGCCTGGGCATCCAAGGATCCCCAACCACTGCAAAACAAACTATTCAGTACAAATCAAATTTAGGAAGGGGGCAACCAGGCATCTCACCTCAGCTCAGTGCCAGCACTCAGCAGCCCTGGTCATCCCATGATCAACTTGTGCATTTGACATAAAAAAAGCAAGCCTCTGAACCAAACTCTGACTGGACCTCTTGAGACCCTCTGCCTTCCACTGGCATCTTGAGACCTGACTTCAGATGGGCACGACAATATTGGTGCCCACAGTTTCAACAGTGGCCAGGATTTCCCTGCCTGAAGTAAAGGAAGGAAGGAACCCTCATCCAGTCTCCAACCAGTTCTGGTCAGCTCTCCAGGATTTTGACACTTAGGGATTAGTTAACATGGAGAGGCAGGGTTGGGCACCACCTGTATTCTGCACATTGCTGACACCCAGCCCCAAAACTGAGGAGGATCTCCCCTGCCAGTTTCACATAAAACAGCATGGAAGCGAGGGTGCCAACCTCCTGCCAACACTTTCTGGGATCTGCCAGCCAGAAAGGACTGAAACCTCCAACAAGTCATTGCTTCCAAGCCTCAAATCAGCCATCAGACTGAGAAGGACACCACAGTGGTGAAGGTTGCAGAAAACTCCCATAGGACCAACAGAGACACACTGCCACATTCAGTCCCTGGCACTTATGATCCACCAGGGAGGGTGATCAAGGCATCCCAGAGTCTGGTCCAATGCAGAATTGAAAGGGGTCCAGGTAATTCCCTTCATCCAGGATTACCTGGAGCTGAGACTCCACTACCCACTCAGTCGCTGTGCCCATAAACAGAAGGTTTGAGACTGGCTGGTATGTGCCCATCCAGGTGGATCCAGGAAGAGTAAATTACACAGCTATCCCTGGTTGGCAACACCCCCACCATCAGAATGGAATTACAGAGGACCTTCTCATCTGCAGGGTTCTGTTCCTAAACCCCTCATGAATTTCACATGAAACCAAACCACACAAAGTTCAGGGGTCCACGGAACTCCACAACTTGAAATTTGTGCCCCAGGAAAAGCTTTTCCCTCTGCTTTTCCCTCTTTTTTCTCTTGAAAAACTAACTGGTACCTGAGCTTTGTCCAGCAATCCGTACACAGCCAAGGGATTGGTGTCTGGGTGGACCATGATGGCCCGAGCAGGCACCTGGCCCCAGTGGCACTCAGCAAACTGGCTGACTTCAGCACGGGCTCCATTTGGACACAAGAGCTGGAAATCTTCAGACCGCAGTTGGGATGCCCAGGAATCAGAATTGTTTCCTGAAAAGGTGACAGACTCAGAATACAATCCTAACCAATTTAAGCTGGAATAAGTCTCCTGGCAAATTTCCCCATGGTTTTGTGGGGGGTCAGTGTATGCCTATGTACTGGCCCCAGGAGTGCGGAGGAAGTGACTTATGCCATTTTTGTGATACCCTAGATGTCAGCATAGACAGGCCAGGGCTTATGCCAGCCTAACTGGAGGTTACTATAAGTACAACCCTAACCTCTAGTTAGGCTGGCACAAGTCCCGTGCTGGCATACAGGTGTAGCAAAAGTGCTGAGTGCCACCACTGCTGGGGGTGGTTGGACAAGTGCACAGACATACACCAGCCTCCCTGTGGGAGATGGGTGAGTTGTGCTGGCCAAAATTGGTTAGGATTGGACCCTGAGTGGTTTCAAAAAGGGAAAGGAGGCATTGAGGGCCTGTAAACATCTGAGGAGAGCTACGTACATACCGTCTGTATTCTCAAAGACAGAAGAATGCTTGACAAAAGCCACATCACCCCGATTCTCAGCCAGACACCTGTAAACAGACACACATAGCAAACAGAAGTGCCACCAAATCTTTGCTGCAGCCTCTTATCCACCCCTCCCTGCAAGCCCTGCACTCTCCAGAACCACCTGCCTCAGGGGGTAGCAGCAACATCCACTACTGAATGTGAGCACAAGCACAAGCACAGGAGGTGGGAGCATCCCTGGCAGGGAAGGCAGAGGTCCCTCTGCAGAAGAATAGGGCTTCCCCACCCCACTGTAGTCTGAGGGCAAGCTAACTGGCTTCTGACAGTGACAGTCAAGATCTAACCACACTGATGTTTTCCAGGGACTTCTCTAGCACCAAGTTGTTCTCTGGGTTTCAAATATTAGCAGGCTCCAAACTGGAGGGGCTCATTTGTTCATAGCTGCTCATTTCAAGGCCCCTCATTAAGGGGCTCATTTGTTCTTTGCTGCTTCTGAAAGCAGAACTAGAACCAATGGGGACAAACTGCAAGAGAGGAGATTCCGGTTGGAAACCCGGAAAACATTCCTGACGGTGAGGGCGGTTTGGCAGTGGAAGAGATTGCAAGGGAGGCGGTGGACTCTCCCTCACTGGGGATCTTCAAACAGAGGCTTGACGAGCACTTGTTGGGGATGATCTAGGAGGATTTCCTGCTGCAACCAGGGGGTTGGACTAGAAGACCTACTAGGTCCCTTTCAACTCTAGGATTCTGAGGGGAAAGCTGCCAAGAAGGAATCGTTAGCTGGATGGAGCTGGCTTTGGCTGAAGTTAATCTGACCAAACAGCTCTCCTTGAATTTGCCTCCTTGTTTTACACCGGTGACCAAAGGTGCAATCCTAACCTAGGCTGGCACAACTTTTCCTGTATCTGTGCACTGCCCTAACCTTCCCCCAGGAGTGGCACAGAAGTGTCTTATGGCACTTTTCTGACACCCCCAGGTCAGCACAGGCTAATGCCAGAAGCATGAAATTACTGACCACCCGTTCCCTGCTTTGCCTGGCTGGGGTAGGTGAAAAACCTGCCATCCATGTCCAGTTTGGATGACCGAAAAATTTCCTGCCTAGCCCTGATGATGAGTGACCAGCTAATTTCAGACTGTGCACCTCCACGTGGCTTGTAACTTGTGATGGAGTTTTCCTCCACAATCTGTACAGTCCCCTTTTCTAGAGATCGAAGCCAGTTGCAACCCCATCGCACAGTCTCTGATGATTCTTGGTCAGTCTCTGGTGCCTGCTGGAGACAGGCTGCTTTCCTGAAGCTCCACATGGATGGGGGGCATCCTTTCTGCCACTTATTCTGCTGCTTATCAGAGTCCTCTTGTGGTTTAATTGTTTCAGTCTATTTCTAAAGTTAGTGGTTTAAAATTCTCTTTTTAGCTGCTTTGGAAGCATTATGCTGAAGAGCAGGATAAAAATATTTTAAATAATACCACAATCACTGAGTTCTAAAATCCTACCCAGACTTTGGGAAAGTTGTGGGGGGAAAGTGGAGGAAGGTTTTCTGCATGGAAACTGGAAGTGGGCACTGAGCTGCAGTGAAGAGATCCACAGAGAGGTCTGTAAACTTCCAGGACCCTTCTGGAGGCCAGCACAACCCCCCGGTAAGATTAAAATGACATTGCTCCTGGCATCATTTGTGTCTTTGGGCACCCGGTTCTCCTTAACCCTTAGAATACCAGAATTCCCCCCCCCCCCGATAGATGGGTCAATTTTGACCCGTGCTGCCCTGTACTATAGTTAGGTACATATAATGTTCATATAATGTACATGTAATGAATAAATGTTGTGTCAAGTTTTAGTATAATTATGATTATAATTTGTATAATGATTTTTGTACAATTTTAGCTAGCAAAATTGTAAACAGTAAACAGTAAAAGGCAACATGGTCCAATAGGACCCTGTACTATAGTTAGGTGCATATAATGTACATATAATGTACATATGATGTACATATAATGAATAAATGTTATGTCAAGTTTTAGCATTTATTGTGAAAAAATGATTTTTTGTACGATTTTTATCACCTAAGACTGCACAGGTCTGCACGGGTCAATTTTGACCCATGCGACCCTGTACTATAGTTAGGTACATACAATGTTCATATAATGTATACATAATGTACATATAATGAATAATAATTATGATTATAATTATGGTAGTATAATGATTTTTAGTACAATTTTAGCTAGCAGAATTTTGAATAACTAATAAAGGCAACATGGGTCCAATATGACCTGACTTAGTATAATATGTATAAATTGGATTTTACAGAAAAACTGTAAATTCAAAATCTTCATGCTTTTGGTATTGTGACTGTCTAATTAGCAGGAAAAAAATCAGAAAGTCTTGTCAGGTGATAATAATAAATTCCAGTAAAAACACAACACAAACAGTGATTGATCCGGTTGGTATTGCAAGGGCTCCTTAAGGAGGAATGGTATCTTCTGGTTCCCCTGGTGGGTTGTAACCTACTAGTTTGGGAATCACTAGTATAGATATTGGTGGTGCTGGCAGAGAGGCTGAGGTGTAAGACAAGCCTTTTTTTCCCTTCAGACCTCACCAGTGCTCTCAGGCAAACCTTTCTTCAGTTTTTTCAGCTGCAACAGGGAGATCAAGTATTTCTGGATTAATTAATTGACATTCTGGATTAATAAGGATTATATCAAAGTAATATATGCAAAGGGCCTTGCATACTCCCAAAGTTTATTGTTGATGTTCTGATTTCACAGCAACATTAGAACGGCAGCCGAGCCCTGCTGGACTCAGTCAATGAATCTCCAGACTGCCACTGAACCCAGAGGAAATGCACAGCCCTCACAACCAGGAGCTAAACCTCTGATCCTCCATGTCTTTGTTCCTCCTCCTTTGAAAGTCACCCATCTGATGGCAAAGGGTCCCTTCTCTCCTGGGTGACAAAATCTGACCTTTTGTGTGCCTTGACTCTCCTCCCATCAGGGTCAAGCCTAGAAGCCAGCTTGGTTCAGGTTTTGTGAGAAAGGCCAGATGAATCATTGAGCCTTGGATGCTGCAGCAATTAGAGGGGTGGCTTCAAAACCTTTGAAGGGTGCCTTTGACATTTTCAAGGAGGGCACTTCAAAAACACCTCTTCATAAGAAGTTAGGTGGCGAAGGCTGATCCACAGCTCAGTTACTGACCACCTGCTTGCACACGGAAGGTCCCCAGGTCTAGGCTCCACATCCCCACTTCCAAAGGAATCTCAAGGAGGGGGCTGGACAGGACAGCTCAGAACAGCCCACCCAAGAGAAGGCAGCTTCAAGGGTGAGTCTGGGGGCTGGAAGCGCCACACACCCTATGGCTTTGGCCATAACCCATGGACCTGGATCCTCTGTGCTGGACAGAGTGTTGCACAGTTTTTGTGGACTGGTGCAGAGGTCTTCCCTTATAGGTGGAGGAGTCATGCTGCAAGCAGTGCAGCCACCAACACCACCCACATGGTGTCTCTGCCAAGGGAAAGGGCTGAGATGGCCTCTCTCCATAAGCGGCAGTGCAGCCCTGGGCAAAGATGCCACCACCATAGAAACAAAGGGTGATGACAACTGTTCTTGCTGTGTTGAGACGGAAATTGGAGAGTTTGCAGCCGCAGGGCTTAGGCACTGAGGCAGGACACACCGAAAGAAGATGAGAACAGATGAAGAGCCCTGTGGAGCAGGCAAAGGCCCAGCTAACTGCAGAATCCTTGCTCCAGATCCTCTGGACACACAAGATCCTGGGGCTGGAGTGTTGAGAGAGGGAAAAGAGCATCCCTCATTCACTCTCTTCATCCCCTGCATTATTCTGTAAGTGAGAAGCAAGAGCAAAGGGTGGAAAGAGGAGCCTCTGTTTAGTCCACAGGGCTGCAGCATTGAGGCCCCTGCCGCAAAGAAGAGTCAAGCCAGAAGGGGGAGGCTGTTCTAGGGAATGCCGGAGGCCAAGAGCCTGCTGGAGGGAATGAAAGCCCCAGCTGAAGAACGAAATGTCTGCTGTGGTGGTCGCCATGCAGAGGGGGGACAGCCAGGGAGCCTCATGCAGATCAAACCCGCAGCCTCTTGCTTGCTACCTACCAGGCCTCTGCCCCAGAGGTGCCCCCCTACCTGAAGGCTCCTGTGCAGCCGTAGTAGCGCTCCTGGGTGCTGGCATTGCACTTATGGTTCCCGCCACCGTCTCCAACGCAGAGCTCACAGAGGCTGGCCGGGTAATTCTCCTTTCTGGCAGCAGCAGCAGCAGGAACACAGCTGGCAGGAAAAAAGGCCCCCACAGCTGCAAGGAGAGGGGCAGGTCAGGGACTACTAAGGGGTCTGCTGAGCTGCAGCTCACTGAGAGCAGGAAGCAGCCCTGGAATAGTCCTGGGGCTGAGAGGAACCCCAGAGCCAGTCCCAACCCAGGCTCCTGCTGGTCAGGCTTGGGTCTGGATTCAGATCCCTGGTCACTGGGCTGTGATCCAAGCCATCTGCTCTCCAGTCATAGAAGCTCTGCTGCTGCCTAGGACTCTGACGGCACCATTTATGTCCTCCAGTACCAGAGAGGGCCTGAAGCTCCTGCCTCCCCCACACTTCACAGCCCCCCTGCCCCAGGTCTGGCTATACCTAACGCAGCAGGATGAGTCCCTGGGTCCAAGCAGCAGCTTGTGGTGGCAAGGCTTACCTCTGAGCAGGCCACTGCAGCCCTGGGGCTGAATCAGTCCCTTCCTGAGCAAAAGGCCCACAGGAATCTTCCACCCAGCCATCGTCCCGTAGCCAGAGTGGCAGGACTTTCTCCCACGGAGCTCCTGGATGGTGAAGGCATCGGATGCTGCCCGCCTCACCACAGCCACAGCATAGTATGTGCTTGTGGTGTCCTCATCTGGGGGAACACAAGGAAAGCCCCCCAACACATACATCAGTGCCAGTGTGCCAGCCTCAGGGGGAACATTTGGTGGGTCTCAATTCTGCATGGTTAGGGTAGGCAGGGTGACCACATGACATAACAAAAAAAAGATCCCTCAAAATCTAGGACACCCAAGAAAAATGTAGGACATGACAATGAAAAGCTAAAAACACTGCTATCTATTGCTTTCAATTTGGGTTGTGGGTGGCGCAAGTGGCTAAGTCACTGTGCCTGTTAACCAGCAGGCCAGGGTTCGAGACCCGGGTCGGCCCCACAAGACAGGGTGAGCTCCTGTCCTTAGCCCAGCTCTGCGACGCAGCTGGATCCAATCGTATTGGCTCTGCCTTTCCATTGGACTAGTTCTGTGGCGTGGAGAGGGGGATTTGCTGCTTGGGTAACAGCCTATCCTCCATAACAATCTACCCAGGCTTTCATGCTTTGTGTGCAGCGCCGAGCACAATAACATAGTCTTTCAAGACTGTCAAAGGCCTGCTTTATGAACTACAAAACGGCTCCCTGCCGCCTGTTCACAAGAAAAAGAAGGACAATGAAGTTTTTCCAGCACACAAGGCTAAAAAAGAGGATATGTCCTGGAAACAAGAGGACATATGGTCTCCCAAGGGATAGGACTTCCTTTTCTGCTAGAGCTTGCTGCAAAGAGAAACCACAGTGGAGGGTCTAATTCCTCTCCTCGTCCCCACTCATTTGGGTTTGAGGACTGGGGGTCAGAGGAGCAGAATTCTTTCCTCCCACTCTGTGCTTTCTGATTGGGCTTGAATGAGGGGGGCAAGTCAGCAGCTCCCACTCTTGGGAGCACGCGGGCAGCAGGAGGCTTTGCCCCCCTCTCCACAGGACAGGGGCACAGCAGGCGAGGGTCTCTACAAGCCCATCCCCATTCTAGACAGCTTTATTATTGTCATTATTATTGACAAGGACACCCCCATGTAGCTAAGGAGGCTGCCCCCCTCTCCAGTAATCAAGCAGGGTGGTGTGGATGTTCAGGAGCTCCCCCCCCCCCCCCCCCGCGCCCGAGCCATGGGAGGAAAAACAGCAGGAGGAAAACAAGCACCATCAAATTGCCCCCTTTCCACTGCCCCGAAGAGGACCTGGCGCCTCCAGACAGCCGCAGACGGCTCTGGACACAACCAGCCACTGTTCTCCCCCCCTCCTCCTCACCTGAGTAATGTTCTCCAGCGGCAGGCACCAGACCGTAGGTCTCCCCAGCCCTGTAAACAGCCTCTCCAGCTAGAACAACGGCATCAATGTCCTTCCTCTGGAAGAAAAAGACACACAGCCGTGTGGCTGAAAACGTTCTTCAGACCGCACTGAGTCAGTGAGGAAGGCGTAGGGGGCAGAGGGGTTGCCATTGACTTGCCCACAAAGTCTAATTCCCTCCAACTTGACTGCGAGAGCCACCCATGTCACACACCGAGACCTCTGGGGTGGAAGGGCCAGACCCCTCCTGCAGGCCACGGACTGGATGGGGCCAGCCTCCTGGGGCCTGGAATGTCAGCCCAAGTTTGCCCCATTGCACCTAAAGCTCCCAAATAGACTGGCCCTCCCTTCCTCAAATGATGGCCTTAGCTGCTCCCCTCCCCCCTGCAATTAACTTTGTAGTCTAACACCCCTTGACAAGACCCCCTTGTCTTGGTCCTCAGAGATAGTTTGGTCCCCCTCCCCACTAAGAGGCATCTTCTGACTTCAAAAGGCTGCTGGCAATGGAAGCAGATAGTATTGCCTGACCTTCCCCTTCATTTATTTTCCCACTGCATCCCAGTGCCCTGGCTGACCTCACAGGGTTGGCACTGTTGGCACTGTTGGGCCTCTGAAGGCGCCACCGATTCCTCCTTCAGACCACATCTCTGACTGTGGCTGGCATGCAGTGGCACCAAGGAGACTCTCTGGGCACTGCTCTGCCCTCCTCTCTTCTGTTGCCCTCTGCCAAGCACAACCCTGGAGATGCCACACAGGGAGGAGAGAGCCCAGAGAGGACGGTTTGCTAAACCCCCTCCCCCCACGCTCTCCTGGCCACTGGCAGCAGCAACCCACAATAGGTTGACTTGCCTATTCTTGACCAACTGGTTTGGACCTTGGCAGACCTTTCTGAGGGGCCAGAAGGGCCTGCTTGCTCCCACCTGCTCCAAAGGGGCTCCAAAGGGGCCAAAGGTAGCCAGGATGTTACACCCTCAGAAGCCAGCCAGAGAACTGGCCTACGATGGCAGCTCCATCTCTGCCAGCCTTTTTCCAGGGCCACTCTTTTCCTTCTTCCTTAAACTGGCCTTAGAGTGTTGCTGCTGCTCCCAGGAATGGTCACCACAGGCCTGACCTAAGTTTGTGGCACTTTTTCTTTCAAGGGAACATTTTGGTTTGCTGGCAAGTGCCGCTCCTGAAAAGCCCATGAACTGAGTTCAGGGTATGCATAAAAGGCCTTGAATACAAACAGTGCTGGTTCCATAAAGGACTCAGAAAACTAAGGAGGAGGTCGCTCTCAACCATCTTCCTGAGAAAGAGATTTGGTTGGTTGGGGGTGGGTGGGTTGGCAGGGAAGCCCAGTTCAGCCAACTGCATTGGGAGCAGAGAAGGGCATTCACCGTGCCCTGGGCTTCAGTGGCTGATGTGGACCGTGCCCCCTTCACCCAGGAGTCAGGAACAGCCTGCCTTCTATGGTCCCTAACACTCAAGGTCATCTGCAGCAACTGGTGGCATCAGCTCTCTAGGGTTTGAAGATGGATGGGTCTTTCCCAGTCTCAGCTGAAGAGGTGCTGTGATGGGCTGAACCTGCTGAGAACCCAGGGATGACTCAGTCACTGAGTTTGGATCTCTCCGCAGCACCAACCATGCCATGTGCAGGCCTCAGGTGCTCACTAAAAGGACTGGGAAGCCCTGATGCTGCTCCTTCTCAACTGCCCTCAGAATGTGGCCTGCTACTCCTAGGTGGAGAGCAGCGAAGGCATGCAGACTGGCACACACCTGGATCCTCTCCATGCACTGCTCTTCACCCTGTGCGGACACACACTGGATGTCTGGTTTCAGGGACTTGTTCTTGAAGGCTCGTGCCATTTCACTACACTTGTGGATCTCCTCTGTGGATAAGACACACCAGCGCAGGACTGCAGGTAACCCTGTGTTGGAACAGAAAAAAGCCACCATGCAGATGACTGAGAGGATTTGGGTGCTGAAACCTTTGGCACAGCCTCTCTACACCTGCAGAAACACACGCACGCGCACACACACACGCGCGCGCACACACATACACATACACACACACACACACACACACACACACACACACACACACACACACCAGTGAGGTTGCCTGCTGGAGCACTTGTTGAGCTCTTTCATTGGATGGTGACCTTGCATTCCTCTTGCCTGGCCTGAACACGAGCCAAGGCACCTTTGCTTACTCACAAGTAAACAGGGCTGTGTAGCTCAATTCCACATTCTATAGGGCTCAATGCAAGTATCAGAGACTTTCTTCTGGGTTGATTTGTGGGGATTGCTTTCATTGGATCAGGACCATTCTTGGGTTGTTGAATTCCTCTCAGTCCGCCCTTTCCAACAGACTAAGGCACATTTGCCTACTTGCAAGTAAAGGCACAACATAGCTGTTTCACTTTCTATAGGGTTCCATGCTTTTTTTAGTTTATTGGCCATAATGTTTGATAGGAAGGATATATTTCAAAGCTGTTTCTGCATTGGATTCAGCTGGAAAACACGCATCAGATGGTATACGACTTGATGGGTTTACTGTAAAGGATTCTAGCAATTTTGGTGATTTCGGTGACTCCTGGTATGTCTCCTCTCCTGAGGGTGGTACCCGGGGCCCAGGGCTCCCAGGGCTCCCCCAGTTTGAGTTTTGCCTTAGCTGGTGGCCTTGTTCAGGTCAGCAGTTATGGGGAGAACAAGACGTGCTGACCTCACAGGCCTGTTATAAAGACCCCACCAGGCAGCACTACATGTGTGTCATGCCCACCCCAGCCCAGCGTGAAGGTGATGAGTTTCAGCTGCCTCCTCACCCCTCCTTAGCTTCAATCTTCTTTGACTCCCTCCAGCTGCATATCCTTGAAAAGGCTTCTGAGGAGGAGCCTCTTGAGAGCCGAAGTCCTTCTGACTCTCTGCCACCCTTACACAATGGGCACACTTCCTGTCTCCCTCCTTTAAATACCTGGTGCCCCTCCTGGTGCCCCTCAAGCACAGGGCCAAGTCCCTCTCTGGGCTTCCTCTCCTGCCTGAGCTCAGGAGCCACGTCTTGGTGAAAGCACTGGCAGTTTCTGTACAAAGACCCCCATGTTCCTCATTTTGGAGGGCCCCCCCTGGTGTTTCGTACTTTGAGGGTCACAGTCCAAGCCCCGCATGGCATGCAGATATTCATCACCCAACCAGGCCTGGTAGGTCTGCTCCAGAATGGGAACCAGCTCTGTGGTGGAGTCTTTGAAGAGAAGGTTCTGTCCTCCATAGGCTGCAGAGTCAAACATCTGGAAACGGGAGCCTCCGTCATTAAACATTTGCTGTAAGAGTTGCACAAAAACAAGACTCTGTTAGGCAAAGACCTGCATCTTTGAGTCACTCACCAGGTCTGTGGATGGACCACGATCTGTCCTCGCTTGGAGGAGCTTCCAGAGAGAAGACAGAAAAGCACCCAGGAAGGCGCCTGCCAGCCAGGAGCTGCACAGCACAGAAGCCCTTCAGCAGCTCAGCTGCTGCTTCCTCTGGTCTCAGTTGTCACCCAACTCAGCAGGAGCCCTGACTGCACCCACAGAACTTAGGAAGAAACCCTTTTGACCTCTAGAGACCTTCACAGCCACAAAGGTGGCCAACAGGCAGCAATTCAGGTGAAGCTTTTTCTCATCTCTACAAGTCAGGTAAAGTTATACTTGCTGCACTGCCTGCTTTGCAGCCAGAGAGACCCCAGGACCCCTTTTTGGGGGGGGGGGGAGGAATGTGTTTGTGCCAGTGGTTAAGACACTGTGCTTGTCAACCAGCAGGCCAGGGTTTGAGACCCGGGTCCTACAAGTCGGGTGAGTGTCTGCCCAGCTCCTGCCAACCTAGCAGTTTGAAAGCATGGAAATGCAGGTAGAGAAGTGGTACCACCTCAGTGGAAAGGTAAAAACAGCATTCTGAGCAGTCATACCAGCCCCATCATCTTGGAAATGTCTATGGACAATGCTGGCTCTAAAGGCTTACAAACGGGGATGAGCACCGCACCCTACAGTTGGTCACGTCTAGCAGTATAACCTGCAGGGGACAACTTTACCTTTCTTAAGGCAAACTGCATGCAGATGAGGCCTGTGGGAAGCCTCTCTTCAGCCTCCCATCTCTTCAAACATTGTCACTGGGCAGTTCCAGTTGGCAGTTCTGGAACGGCTGGGGATGTGGGAAGTAGACTAATTGCAGGGCTTGGAGGAGAGGCCTGGCACGGACCCTGGAGAGCGACAGCCATCGGCACTCACCTGTCCTTTGCTGAGCAACTGAAAGACGGGTCTCCCATCCATGTCCGCTCTGGCTACCACAGCATGCGCAGGGACGCGGGCCAGGTGACACCTCCGCCACTTGGTGACCTCTGCCTTGCTTCCATCCCGACAGAGGAGCTGGAAGTCCCTTGACTGAAGCTGTTGGGCCCAGGGGAAGAGAGCCTGGCCTGGAATCAGAATCAGAGCAGAGCTCAGCTGCCAAGGCTGCCTGCAAGTCCCAGCCAAGGGTTTGACATGGATTGTCTGGTGTGTTCCCAGCACTTCCGAGCAGAGGCACTTTGGTGGCTCACACTGGTGGGGGCAGCAGCCACTGCAACAGAGCCAGCCCCGGCAGCACAGCAAGATCCACCAATCAGTTGGGTCAAGAAGCACCCTTTTTTAAAGCCACAGGCAGCCCAACACCTTCCTGTGGAACAGAGGCTGTGGGGGGACTAGGGAGGGAGAGGGTGCTCCACACCTCAGAAATGGCTCTTCTCGGTGCCTTCAGAGGGAGCAGGGCACAGAAAGGAGTCACCAGGGTGGTAGCAGCACTCTCAGGAGCCTTCGCAGGTAGGAAGCTGTAAGCTGGTGTGGTGGAGACCGTGGGGGGCTGGACGGGTCTCTGCAGCCCGGACAGCAGAACAAGATTGTCCTTGACAGGCAAGGCCATCCCTGGTGTTTCTTCAGCAGCTGCTCTGCTGTCAACACAAGAACCGTCAGAGCTGCAGGGGCTGCAGTGGCACCAGCTCCGTTCTTTAGGAGAGCAACCAGCCCAGCTTGACACTAGTGGCTAAAATTGAGAAAAGTTGTGACTACCATCATATTTTATTTTGTTGGAAAGGAATTTAATGCAGAAGGCATTAACCAGAAAATAAAACACAAAAGCTCATGGAACAAAAAGGGGATTTTCTTAACTCCAAACTTTCCTATGATGCTGGTTGCTCTGAGAGCCAATGAGATCCAGTTCTGGTGCTGTACTGTACTGATACATGAACTGCACTGCTAATAAGGTGTTAATAAGAATCCGCTCTCCCCTCCATATACATATATCTTAATACAGTTATCCGTGCTAACTGCAGATACAGGTCCTCTGGTATTTAGCAGGGAAAGAATAACCATCCCTCTTTGCCCCAGCTCAGTTTGTCACTGCTCATTGGTTAGGCAATAAGGGACATCATGTTCATTTTTTTCTTGTTTAAATTTGATTTTGTTGTTGTTGTTGTTGTTGCAGGGGGACAAAATCTTCTCTGACTTCAGATAGTAAACAGGTGCTTTATCCAAGCCACAAGCAAAGTAAATGGGTGGTGAACAGCTGAGGAGGCAGCAACAGATTTTTCCCCAGTTTTCTGACATCTCTTCCAGTTGTGACATCACTTCCGAGGCAAGATTTTGTGCTTTGCACCAGGCCACATGATCATTAACTGCTGTCCACCAACGTGGCTCCACTTACCCTCGATGGCTTCAGCCACTGTGCTGTGCTTCACGAAGGCCACGTCCCCTGCTCCTTCCACCAGACACCTGCAGGGAAGCAAAGAGCAGCCACTGAGTCAGCCCTGCTCACCCTCCAGCCCCCCAGAGGGTCTTTGTGTGGCTAGGTTTCCTGTGCCCCTTGAGGAGACCAAGGTGAGAAAGAGAGAGTAGCTGTGCAAGAATGTGTCATGGCTCCAGGGGCTTTTCTGACCCCCATCACCCCAGCCCCCCCACAGCAACAGACAGCACAAAATAATGGAGAAATCAAGTCATGCTGCCCAATTAAACTGTGGTCACCAGGAAGGTGCCCACAGTTTCCCACAGATACCCTTTCTTACCATTCTTTCTTACCATGAACCTGCTAATGGATGAAGGGCAGGCAGAACTCCAGGCAACCCCACTCTGCCCCAGCCTGCCCATTTCCATTTTCTGTTACGGTGCTCCATAACAGAGAACCCCTTTTTCCAGCAGGCCTTTTTGCCTTGGGTTCTGCAGGGGTGAGGCCGTCAGGCATATGACCGCAATCAAAGGCCCCCTAGGAAGTACTCTGCCTCTCTGCAGGAATTGCACCAACTCCAGGGCACTGCTCTCCAGTGGTTACGTGACTCCAATATCTGGCCACAGGTTCCTATACTGCACTTTACATACGTGAATTCCTTTTTATGCTGCTGCATTTTGCCATACCAATAAATCAATAACTCCTTCAGGGGTGACTGACTGATGACTCACAAAGTCCTCAGCTAAGAACGGGGGGAAGCAAGAAAATGGGCTGAACTTTATTTCCCACTCCTGTAGTGGGAATGACTTGCAATGCAATAGAGCAAGGATGACTGGGAGCCAACCCTCTTGGTCTGCTATGGAGGTTGAAAGGGGGGTTGACATGACATGAACAGGAAAAGTTGGGCAGCTGCACAGTGGTGGGCTGGGGGTCCGAAAGGCTGGCAGACAGGTTTTGGCAGGGAGGAGGCCAAAGCAACCGCAGCCAGGGCTGGGGGTGCAGAGAAGCAGAACAGGGAGGAGATGGCAAAGGGTCAGGAAAGGAAGGGCAGGTTTCAAGCCAGGTTTGGATAGCAGAAGGCTGGACAAGGTGGGCATCTGGTGGCCAGAGGAGGCACATTGAGGATGGTGCACCTCCCCTGCCCGGTGGGACTCCTCAAGAGCTTCAGGGAGGCAGGAAGAGCCTCTGACTAAGCATGGCCAGTCGCAGAGACTCTCCTCAGACCTTTCCCAGAACCATAATTCTCAGACCCATCATTTCTTAGTGGCCTCAGTCACCATGTCAGAGAATCATGGAATCCTGGAGTTGGAAAGGACCAGATGCCCGAACCCCAAAAGGAGGACAAGGTCCCCCAAAATTCTTGACATCCAAGCAAAATTTCTGACATGTTTAAAAAAATGTAGGACACCCAATAAAAGGACACCCCATTTTAAAAAATGTAGGACACCCAATAAAATATAGGACAAATGTAGGATAAAATAAAGGCTAAAAACACTTGTATTACTTTCCTTTTACGTAATTTCAACACTATATTCTTTTAAAATTGAAAACCTCTTTGCAAAACCCATTTTCACCAACAATGTACATGTGAGTGGCTCAAAGCAGACACTCAGGGTGACCATATGCCATAACCCAAAAAGAGGACAAGCTTCCCATCAACAGGATCAGGACCATTCTGGAAGCCTTGCAGTCTCTGGATTGACCTTCCACACCAGCCAGGCATGCTTGCTTACTCGTAAGTAAAAGCGGCCTTTCAAAAGGGTTTAATACAGTTGAGTTTGGAGGTGCCTGGTAGAGGCTTCATTTACTGCAGGGCTGTCCAACCTTTTAGCTTCCCTGGGCCGCGTTGGAAGAAGATGAGTTGGTTTGTCATAAACACTAACAATTTTTTTAAAAATGTAGGGCAAAATGTAGGATGTCCTATATTTTGTCCTACTTTTGTTTAATCTTGGAGTGAGTCTCATTGATTTTAATGGGGCTTACTTCTGAGTAGGCATGATGCATAGGATGGGCAGCGAGCCTCTCCAAGCTAAACCTTGGAGTAAGTCTCATTGATTATCATGGAGTTTTCTGCTGAGTAGCCATGCATAGGATTGGGCTCTCAGACTGCAACTTGGGAGTAAGCCTCATTGACTTTAGTGGGGCTTACTTCTGAGGAGGCATGATGCATAGGATGGGCTGTGATCCTATCCAACTTAACCTTGGAGATTTGCTGCAATCCTGAATACACCTTCCTGGGAGTAAGACCCACTGGGTACAGTGGGCCTTACTTCTGAGTAGACATGGTTAGGGTTGCATCATATCTCCAAGGTTAAGCTTAGAGAGGATCACAACCCATCCTATGCATCATTGGGCTCTCAGACTGCAACTTGGGAGTAAGCCTCATTGACTTTAATGGGGCTTACTTCTGAGTAGGTCTCAATGCCAGGAGGCAGGTAGGGGGAGGAGCCAGGCAGCCCACACCAGCTTTGTGGCGGCCACCCAGGGCAGTGCGCAGAGAAGCACGCAAAATTTGAAAATGGCTGCTGCCACAAAGCCGGGTTTTCCAATGGTGGTGGCCGGCTGTGCAGGAGGGCTGCATGCAGCCCCCAGGCCTCAAGTTGGACACCCGATTTATTGGATCAGGACCAGATTTCTCTTAGCCTGCCCAAAATATCTAAGGCAAGTTTGCCTGTTTGTGAGTAAAGGTGCAATATGGCTCCCTTTCAGTTCCCATGGACATTAATGCAATTATCAGGGGCCTCTTTTTGGGGTGATTTTGACCCAAAATCTTTGGATCAGGACCATTATGGTGTCCTGTGATTCCTCTCAGCCCGGTCTTTCCGGCAGACCATGGCACATTCACCTACTCATGAGTAAAGCCACAATATGGGGAACTTTTCTTTCCCACAGAGCTCAATGCATATTTTTATTTTTCAGTTATTTGGCCATAACGGTTTCACAGTTCTCTCCAACTCCCTCCAGTGCAGCTGGCTTGGTGCTGCACCTCCGCACCCCACTGCCTTCACTAGCCCTGCCTGCTTCCCACTTTGAGCACTTGCCACTGCAAGGACAGCATGCAACCACGGAGCCAGGCCATGGTCCTTGGGTGCCACAGGGCAGCAGCGTCTCCAGACAGGTATCTCTGGGACTGACCCCTGCCAGAGCTCAACAAAGACTGCAAATGAACAGGGACCCCACTCAGCAGTCCCCTCTGCTGGCAAATACCTGAAAGCACCACCGTAGCCATAATATGCCTCTTGGGAACTTGGCTCACACACGCCCTCTCCAGCTTCGTCTCCTTTGCAAAGCTCACAGAGTGATGGGGGGTAGTGCTGCCCAATGGCCCCTGGCACACAGCTGGCATTGAAATAGTCACCAACAGCTGGAAAGGAAAGGAGAGAAGAGGCTGAGTGGCGAGTATCTGAAGCCAGCCTCCGGGGAATCCCCCCTCCGACAGCCAGTGTGCGGTCAAGTGAGGGCAAGGAGATCTGGTGCAGGATCTGCCCCTGCACCACCACCCCCTATGTGTGAGGCCCAGTGTCACTGCACTGCCATGATCAGTTCCATGTCTGGATGCCCGAGGCAAGGGGTGAGTCCTGGGAACAGTCCTCTTCAACAGCTGCATGGATGGTGTTAGAATCTGACACTCTTGCTGATACTGTTCAGCACAAAGAGACCCTGGAACCCCCCTGCAGAGCAGGCCACTGGCGGTTCTTGCTGCTGGGAAAGTGAGAGAACTCTGCCTGCAGATGCATTTCCCTAGGACAGTCTGGCCTTTGGACAGCTGGGCAAGCAGCATTTCTCTGGCGTACCCCATTTGACCAAAATGGGGGATGGACACACAACCCTTTCTCAAAGCCTTTTCATATCCTTCTTTGCAGGATGGGGGACAAGCCACCCTCCCTCTCCATTGCTTGCTCAGGTCAGCTCACCTCCAGCCACGTCACAGCCCATCACCGCCATTCGGCCACTGTCGATCAGGAAGCCAATAGGAACAGTCCACCCCACGGTCCTGTTGATGCCCGTGTGACATGTCTTGACCCCCCTCAGGCTGTTGATGGTCAAGTTGGAAGCTGCTCTCACAACAGCCACTGCATAGTAGGACGTCCCAGCATCTGCACAGCAAAAGGTGGGTGAAAATGGTGAACCCTATGAAGGGTCCCTCCTCTACTCATTCCTTGAGCAGCTGGCCTTCTCACTCAGCAGGACCTGCTCGATCCCTGAGAGCCAGAATGCTCTAGTGGTTTATGGAGCTGGACTGAGACCTGGAAGATCCAGCTTGAAATGCCTCCTGGCCATGAAGTTTTCTGGGTGACCTTGGGCCAGACACTCACTCTCATCCTCACAGGGTTGTTGTGAAGAAAGCAGAAGTGGAGGAACTACAGTTTTGTAATCAGCCATGGGATTTTGCTTTGGCACGGGAAAGGCAGACAGTGCATTAACACCCTGCCATTTTCTCAGCAGGAACATGAGTGGGGTTGGCGCCATGCCCAATGACACTGTGTAGGACCACAGGTGAGATGGACTATGAAACTGCTGAAGAGGGTCATGCAGGTGCCCCACGAACAGAAACCTTTCTGTGCCCCAGTGAAGCAACCCAAAAGAAGCATCCCGGCACTAGGCTGGGCATATTATGAGGGGCAAGGCCACCATGGCCTGTATCTCCCAGAGTCCTCCCCCAAACCAAGCACTGCAAGTGGCATGCAAAGACAGCCACGACTGGTGGCCGCAGGAACAAGCTTCATTGTTTCATCTCTTGAGCTCAACAAAGAATCTGGCCAGCAGTGGTGGGTCAATGGGACCTGGGCCTGGGTGTGAGAATGACCACCTCCACCATGGACTTATTGGGTGGACGTGGGAGACTCAGAAACAAAGGGGAGTAAATCAGCAGGCCCAGCGAGGACTGTGGCAGAAGCGTAGCTAATGATCACATCGCCCAGGGCAAAGCTCAACAGGTTGTCCCAGAAGTGATGTCACAACCTGGTATGATGTCATACCTGGGCATTTTGGAAAAGCTGTGGGGAAATCCTGCCTTCTCCTTCTCAGCTGTTTGCTCTGCTTAGTGGCTAAAGCACCTGTTTGCTATCTGGAGTCAAAGAGGATTTTGTCCCCCCTCCCTCCCTGCAACAACAAAATCAAATTTAACTAAGTACAACAGTCAAATTGTGTCCCTTATTGGTAAGAAAAACTGTGCTGGTCAAAGAGGAATGGCTGCTCTTCCCCTGCTGAATATTAGCGAAGCACCACTTAGAAGTGCCACTTTCCCCAGTTAGCAGGAGTAACTGTAGGATGATATATGATATGTCTCTGGAAGAGAGAGCTGATTCATATTAACTCCTGCTTAGTCCAATGCAGGATCAGAATTATATCTCATTGGCTCTCAGAGGATCCACATCACCAGCGAGTTTTAAAATCCACTTTTTGTTCCATAGGCTTCTGTGTTTTCATCTTCTGGTTAATGGCAGAACATGGATATCCCCGTGCAGTTTGTTTCACTGCATTCTGCATTAAATTTCCAGCGATGTATAGCACGATGGTCATCATACATTCCCCACTTTTCACAATTTTAGCCACTAGTATCATGCTGGGCTTGTTGTTCTCCTAAAGAATGGAGCCTGGTGCAACTGCACCCCCTGCACCCGCCAGCTACACCACTGGACTGTGGTGTGTGTGCCGGAGAAGCTCGCTCACTTCTCTTCTCACACACAGGTCTTCAGGTCACTGTGGCAGAAGATGAGTCTGCCCAGAAGGCGGGCCAGAAAGCAGCCCTGATCCTCTTACCTTGGCCATAGGCTTCACCCACCACTGGCTTCAGACGGTATTCCTTCCCTGCCTGGTAAATGGTACCGCCATCCACAGTTGCCACATCTGCCCTGCTTGTCTGCATGCAAAAAAAAGAGAGGTTGTGCCACAGAAAGTGGCCCCGTCTGGAAGGCCACCCACTCTACGAAAGACAGGAGAAGGCACTGCACACGGGATGGGGAGGATTGCCACAGTCCTGCTCCCGGGCCAGGACAACGTCTCAGCACCCCTTTGCTGCAAGAGCAGCTCTGAACTCTGCAACCGCAAGTTACTTGTTTCTTCTCACCCTGGACAGCACGTTTTCCAGAGGTGGAGACAGCTGTGGGTCTGCCCCAGACCTGGCCATGAGATAACCCTGCTTACAGCAGTGGTGACCTGGATGTGGAGGGCAGTGCAGCATGGAGGGACTGGCCAGAACTAGTCTCGATACTCTTGATGGGGCTGTACCATTGATTTGTACAACAGCACTGTAGTATTATCCGCTTTGCTCTCAGTACCTTTCCTAATTATCCCTAGCATGAAATTGGCCTTCTTCACTGCTGCCACACATGGGGTTGACACTGTCATGGAGGTGTCCACCAACACCCTAAGATCTTTCTCCTGCAAGTTCTCTCTCATTAGCCTATAAGTGAAGTTTTGAGCCTTTGCCTCAATGTGCTTGGGTTTACATTTACTCGTATGGAAACTCATCAGCCAGTCTGCTGCCCGTTCTCCTAGGCTGGAGACATCTTGGAGACAGACCTTTGCTATCTCTTCTGGTCTTCACCACTTGGGAAGGTTGGGTGTCATCTGTACCCATGTTCACCTGCAGTGATGGGATTCAAAGAAATTAACAACCGGTTCTATGCCTGTCTGGCAGCCACTTTTAAACGGCTGTTTTTCAACTTGTCCTATCTCTCGTTAACAGCTGGTTCTATAGAGTAGGTTTGAACCTGCTGGAGCCACCACTGGCCACCTCACTGCTTATCCGGGGATATGGTCATTTATGAGCAGGTTGAAAAGCACCGTCCAAGGACAGAAACTTGGGGCACTTCACTTCTCATTTCTCTCTATCCAGAGACTGGAGGACCACTTGTCAGGGATGCTGTATGTGCTGGAGAGCTGGACTAGATGACCTCCAAGATACCTTCCAAGCCAAATGTTCTGCAAGTCTATGTTATAGCCAAGATGACTAAGTGTGACTATAAGTCACATCCGGGCTCATGGAGGGTGCCACTGTCTCCCTGCCCTCCCTGCACAGAGGCCACTAAAAGATTGGCTGCACTTTGCTCACTTCAGCTGGATAGGGAGATCAGCTGCCTGGACAACAGCATGGCAAGCCTGTTGCAGAGCTGCGGGCCTCCCACAGGCCTGCACCTCCAGGGGCATAGTCCAGGTGTTCAGGAATGCCAGGAAGAGGCACATGCTGCCAGGTGGCAGGAGACAGGGGCCTCTCCCTGCAGTCAAAGGTTGGGCAGCGTAGGAGAGCAGATGGTCCTCCTCCATCCTGGGCACATGCTGGGTTTGGGGCAGGGTCCCATTCCCTGACCCAGGTGCTTCTAGCAACGGGGTGACTCAGGTCTGGCCACAAGCTGTCTGCATTTCAAACTGTCTGCCCCAAAGAGGTTTGCAAGCAGACCTGAGCCCAGAGAAGGACTTGGCCAAGGCAGCCTCTCTGAAGGTCACACACACACATGCACACCAGCCCAGGACATTGACCAGGCTTCACAAGATCTCTCTGAGGTGCTGCTGGAGAAGGGAAGAAGATGAGATGCCCCTGTGAAGTCCATGTGAAAATAAATCATATTGTGGATGCTTTCTGAGTCACCAAGTCACCCCAGGACCCAGTAGGGATGTGCAGTGCCCATGGTGCCCACTGCCCACTGGTGTCTGGTGGGAATGCCTAGTGCCCAGTTGGTGCCTCATCCCCCGTGGTGCCTGCTGCCCGCCATTCACCCTCATTGCCGACTGTCTGTCACTGCCCTTTTGGTGCCCACCACCCAGTGCCCACTTCCTGGTACTCACTGGTTCCCCGTACATGCTCCGGTGCCCAGTCATGCCCAGTGCCCACAAATATATTAAAATTTTACACCCACAACATTGGGCTAATTCTGCCAGTAAATAAATAAAAGCACCAAGATGGGGCACACCACTTTTAACCCCTTTCTATGATGGAAATTGCCCGTTGACACCCTCTCTCTCTTTCCTGGTGCCCCCCCAGCATGCGGTGCATAAGAGGAGCTACACTCTGACTGTGAAGCTTTCTCAGAGTGAAACTGCATCACTGCATCAAACGCCTTCCAGTTCCAGATTAACAATATCCAGGGAACTGGAGGCCACCTGCCTGGAGTGCTCCCCGAGGCCTCTGCTGGGCCACTGTGAGATTTTTGTGTTCATATCAGATTCTAGTAACTTGGGGTCCCTGCAGCATTTGGGGAGCACTGAGTTACAGAAAGTTGAACTAGATGGGCCCTGGGTCTGGTCGAGCATGTCTGCTTTTATGTTCTATGCTCCCTATTTCCCACAGAACATGTATGTGGGCTGGAAGTTTAATCGGCCATGGGTATCTAAAGCTGTAGCTGAAGATTTGAACAGAGGGGGACAAGAAGCTGCTCGCCGTGTGTCCACCTGGCATGTTTTCTGAACCCCTTTTCCTGCCCACTTCCTCTGGGCATCTCCCAGTGTATAAAGGACCTGGCTCTAGGACAGTCTTGGCTATACAGACCTGGATTGAAAGTGACCTGGATTGTTCTTGAGACAGAGGAATAATCACCAAACGGGTCTACCTTCACCAGTTGCCATCGTGCAGGAAGAGACTAGTCCAGCAGAGTCGGGGTGGCCTCCCTCGAACCACAGCTGAAGGCCAGCTCTACCTCCCTTGCCTAAACCCAGGGAGTGCTTTGGACTTACATTGATCATCAAAATGCAGTTGCTGGTGGAGCCACCGTTCACACAAGCCAGTGAGGGGAGAAGGCCGGCCCCGGCGAAGGCCTTGCTCATGGCGCTGCACTTGGCCAGCTCCAGCTCGGAGATAGTGCACCAGCGCAGCAGGCTCAAGGCAAGGACTGCAGGAAAAGAAGCAGAGCAGGCAGCTTGCAAGGTGTTGTCTTGAGAGCTCACAGGTGGCCCAATTGCCTGTTCCCAGCCGGGTTGTGGGGGGCTCCATTCAGCAGCAATTGGCCAGTCACCACCTAAAACCAGACTAGCTTGCCTCTGGGTTGTAATGGCCAGAAAGAACCCCTATGGCAAGGATGGAACGTCAGCTGGGGGAGGGGGAGCAGGATTGGCCCCAATCTCACATTTTCCAGAAATCCTAGCGCTCCAGCTGTCATCCCAGAAGGGCCAGAGCAGCAGGAACATCCGCAGAAGCTGCTGCCTTCATGGGGCTGGAGAAGAGCCGCAGTGCCATGCATGCGGCTGCAGCAGCACCACCTCGGCAGGGCCCAGAGCCTCTGCTGTGGCTCACAGTCCAAGGCAGAGGCAGAAATGGAGGCAGCATCCGGTCTGATGAACTTCATCAAGTCAGCAGGCTTTCCATCACTCTAAAAACCCTCCAAAAGAAGGAGGCCTGAGTTGTCTTCAGTCTCAAGAGGTGCCAGCAAAGTTCCAGCTGGTGCTCTTCTGGAAAGGTCTTGGGTCTGGACCAGGAGCCTGGACCGGGGGTAGTGGGGGTAGTTAAAAAAGGCTTTTGCTGTTAGACAAACATGCCACCCCTTTGAACGCTGCATGTCCTTCTGTGGTGCTCTGGCTGGGCTACCGTATGTTCCAGGAGGAATGCTTGGGAGATCTGCCCTGCCTCCACTGCTCATGCCCCGAATGAGCCTCCAACCTGCATTGCTGTTAGAAGGAGCACTAGGTTCACCAAAGCCAGCAGCCATTCCTGACACAGGACATGACCTGAGGCTCTTTGTGGTCTCCCACCCCCCACCCCGCAACAGGAGCAAAGAGAAGGGAGCACCTACCAGACTGGGAGCAGAAGAGGAGTGTGCAGGTGGCGGCTGCAGTCCTCATGGCCAGGCTTCTCTCTCTGGCTGTCCCAGGTGAAGAACTGGGTGCTCCAGGGAAGCCCTGTCCAGCCTGACTGCCTCCAGAGTCTCCTTCTGGAAACACGTCTGGCTGGCACCTCCGTGCTGGGAATGAGGCCAGGTCTCCACCTTAGCGAGGGGGGAAAGATCTCACTCCAGCTAAGTTATTGATGGCCTTGATGAGAAAGCCAACACCCTCCTGTCAGCAGAGCGGAGCAGAGCAGAGAGGGCAGGGCAGGGAGGCTGCCCTGTAGCCACTGCCTCAGTCCCCCCTAGTGGTTCTGCCAAAGAATCCCAGGTGAGAAGCCTGAATGTGGCCCAAGTGCTGCTGCTCAGCTGATGTGCCCTTTTGCCTTCTGCAGGCACCACTGCCGGTTACGCTGCACTCCTGGACAAGCCACACTCTCGGCTTTGCAGACGGCTTGGCTGGATCACTCACTCCAAACACTGCACAGCCCATGAGAACGAGACTCAAAAGTATTCAGAAACAAAGCTGAAAATTAAACTCAGCGGGAAAGTGGAAAATAGCACACGAAGCAATGAAAGCAAAAAGACCTGCAGGCGTTAAGAAAACCCTGCAACAGGCAAGCAGTACATAAAGTGCACAGTTCTGGAGAGAGGCAGAGGAACCAGTTTTCTCATGATGGCCCTCCTCAAGTACCTGAAGTTAGGGACGGGGAGGACTTGGTCTCTGGCTCCTGAGGACAGGACCAGTGGGTGGAAACAACAGGGAAGAAGACTGGGCTAGATGGGAGGCAGCGTTCCTTAGTGTGAGTGACAGACAGCAACAGAAAAGTCTGCAAAGGCTGGATGCGAGCCTATCCGGGACCCCATATCAGTTTCTGGCACTGAGCAGGAGGTAGGACCAGATGGCTTGCAGGTCCCTTCTAACTCTGAACATTCAAGGCACACGTCTCTTCTCCCTTTCTCTGCAGGGCATCGGGGTCCTGGCTGGAGACTGCAGGGCTCCTGATATTCTTTTGACAGGCCTGTGAGCCTACAAGAAGTAAAGGCACTTCCAGCACTGGGTTCTGATGGAAACATGAACGGATGACATTCACGTTCACCAAAGTTAAGCATGCACCAAACTGCCTGACCACAGCATGAGGACAGTGTGGAGCCTGAAGGCACATTTCTGAATCCAGGGGAGGGCATAGGAGGAAAGGGACTGCACAACCCAAGAAGGAGGGCAGTGGAGAGACCCACTCCTTGTGCCTTTGGTGAGCAAAAGCTACTAATAAAACTGGGGATGAGGGAGGGAGTGGGGTAATGCCAGTGTGACACTCACTTGCTATGCGACACTCAATGCCTATGCCAAGCGTGACACTCGCTTAACCAAGGTGATAAGGCCCAGTATATCACCTGGTGGGATGCCATGTCTTGGAGAAGCACAGAAGAAAAGAAGGGGAGGGTTGATTGTTGCATTCAGAAGCCTGGCACTGCCACTTCCTCCCTTCCTGCCTGTTCAAGGGGGATGGAATTATGGCAGTTCTAAGCAAGAGCCATAAGCAGAGAGGAGCGCTGCAGGGAAGGGGGGCTCCCCCAAAGCCACCTCTCCTCCTCCTAGGATACCCATGGATCTGGAGAAGCACATAGGTAATGCAAGGATACACTCGGACTCACAAGGAAAACCTCCACACTCTCAGCCTGCATCCCCACATGTTCTTATTCCACGAGGGCTTTGGTCTGGGTTGGAGAGAATCCTGCTGTAGTACAAAGTGCTCAACACGACACATGCGAGCACATCCTTTAGGGATCCCCAAAGATTCCACAGACCTCATTTATGGTAGTGGAAAACTTCACAGACTGACCAAAGTAATGGCTGAGTCCTTGGGAAGCTGCAAGCCAATGTGGAAGAGGAACAGTGGATGGCAGCTCTCGAGAGGGAAGTGACAGCTTCTGCCGTGCAAGTGCTCAGCACAGGCCATTCGCAGAGGCAATCCTGGCTTTGACTTTGAACTGGGTGCTCTCCCTACCAACTGCAACGTTGACATCTCAGAAGAGAAAAAGAGCCCTGCCAGATCAGGCCCATCCACTACCTTCCTGCACCTCGCGGCCCATCAGATAACTCCAGGAGCACACAAGACAGCGGGACACCCACACTCTGGCAACTCCTGTGATCTATAGGGCAATTGGCTTACAACCTATACCTTGTGGGGGGGGGGGGTGGGGGGGTTTCACAAGGATTCTGCAGCTATTTTCTGTGCCTCACCAGAGAGCAATGTCTTAGTTTGGAATGACTGGCTCATTTGGGGAGTTATAGAGTGCAATGTGTGGAAGAGGAAGTATATAAATGTGTGCAAAAATCTCCCAGAGTTTAGTTAAAGAAAGTTTAATATATATTTATTTATATGTATGTATAGAATATGTTTTCATTATAACAAAATAGGCAGTTATTGTGAGTAAAATATTCATTAAAATCTGGCCTCTAAGAATTCAGATTTACTCTCAGGCTCTGAATCAGAATCTGATCCCCCCAATCATCTTTCCAAGTCTTTCCAGGGTCAATCCTGCACGAACAGAGAAGTTCTCCAAGGAAGCACCTCAAGAGCACTTGTGGCTCCCAACGCAGCCCCTTCATCTCTCGTGATTCCTGAAATGACTCACTCCACGCACCGTCCGGTCTGTGCTTGTTGAGAAACGGAAGAGATTTTCATCCCTCACAACAGCAGCCACAAAAATGAAAAAATAGACTATAAAGAATATTTTTAGGAAATTATGAAAGTGAGTTTTCCCTTGTGCAAGAACGGCAATTATGCAGACATTGCTCTGAACAGTTACAAAAGTTTCTCCTTTGACTGCCTGGAAAATATATTTGTTGCCAACAACAGAAAACTAGAAAACTAAGTCCTGCCCTCGCATCAAACCAGCCGGAGCAGAGCTAAGCGTGCAAAATTGCTCAGAATTTACATCGTTAAGACCACTTTTCCATTTTGTTAGGAAATCTCTAAAAGAATGTCTATAAAGCTTTTTCTTCCCAAAGTCTCTGGAGAATACGTTCCCTTAAACATTAAGGAGTTTCACCCGCTCATTCCTCACTTCCTGCTCAAAACAGTGGCATGAGCCCTCTGCTCGAGCCTCAAGAAACTGGCAGCGTGCCAGGCGCCGGAGGGACTCGGCACGTTCTGGGACAAAGAAGGGGCACTGGGTGGAAAAGGCAGCCATAGCCACGGGATGCAGCAGTTCCAGGGAGACCCGTGCAGGAGTAGTTGCAGGCAGCGTCAGCTGCCAGGAGTGGAAGCACAGTGGGCAAAGTGGACGGGAACGCATGTGCTGGAGCCTGGCTGTCTTCACAGTTTTTCCTTAGCTGGAATCCATATGAGGGGCCCCGAGTGCTCTTCGATCACTTGCTTGACTTGGTTGTAGATCTCCTCCAGTGTGTCGCCTTGCACAATTGCTGTGGAGAGGAGAGCAGAGATCCCCTTCAGACCTAGCCCACCACCTCTTTTGCCATGATGCTTCTCCCAAGTTATGTGCCTTGGGTCCTCTTCCATGCCCACCCACAACTCCCCAAGCAGGCACTGCCTGGACCACTGTCCTTTGGCCTCTGACCTCTGCTTTGGGCAACCACATGTTGCTTTAAGGGGGGGGGGCTCTCCCAGAAAGGTTGTGCTCATGCCATCTGGATAGCCCTCTGAAATCACTCCTGCATCTCCCTGAATTTCACCTGGGCGGGCATCAACCCACTGGCCCTGCCAGTGCCCCTTTCCATGCCCAGCAAAGGGAGACAATATCTACCCACCACAGGCCCTCCAAGACTGGGTCAGCCACGTTCAGAGAGGCACAGTCGTGGCTGCAACAGTCTTCCAGGAGGAGGGAAACAGGGCTGGGGGCTACAAATCCAAACGCACAAGACAGCAGATGCATTCAGTTCTTCCCCCAAGTCTCCCTCTAGCATGGACAAGACATGCTTTATGGCTGCTACCAAAAAGGGGAGCACAATATCAGGCCAACCAGCTGAGCGATGCAACCAACCCGTGAAGTGTTCGGTAAATTCTTGCTCCAGCTTCATGGCTCGCTCAAAGGTCTTCCGAGATTGCTCATCCGTTAAGCGCTTATTCATTTCCCTGAAACAGAAAGTGTCCCAAGACCCTCAGGACCACCGAGTGACGGAGCCGAGGGGTGGCTAGTGTACTTGGTAAGAGAGAAAAACAAAGCTGCCAGGTGACCATGCAGGGGTGGGGAAGGTCTGAACAGCACCGGCTCTCAAGGGAATCTGGAGGCCTGTCGCCACTCCTGCTGGGCCACCTGATTTCCCTTCCCACGTTGCCACTGCAATATGGCAATCAATGTGGCGATCAACCATCAAAATGTCTTTGAAAACCTTCACCCCGTCAGTGCTATAAGTGAGGCCGAGTCTGTGCAGACCAGCCTTGTGTAAAGGGCTTATCCCGTCTGGCGGGGAGGGGGAGGCAGCTTCAGTCTTTAAGCAGGTTCAGTCTTTCCCTCTCCATACCCCCTACAAGGCCAGAGTGGGCAAAAACAGTGACAGGCAATTCAAGGGGTGCGCCCCGATAGCCCCCACCAACCCACAGTCCATGTTAACTCACGCAATGTTTCCCACGGACTTGGGCTTGATGAAGATGGCAATTGGGTGCAGCTGAGCTATTTGGAGCCTCTTGATGGCGTTTCCAGAGACATCAAGGATGCAGTGCTTCCCCTGGTGCAGAGAGGGAAAGGCAGTTCAGACCATGAGGATGATGGGAGACCATTGGGACAATGTGGGGCTTGGACCCATCCAACTGGCAGCTGCCCATCGCTCCAAGGTAGGGAGTGTGCCAAAGGTAATATCCTTCACACTCTTTTCCCACGGACCCTGGCTGCTTCTTGGCACACTGCGCAAAGGCCCCTTTGGTCTGGAGCTAATGCCTGCTTTGAGCTTGCTACTGTGTCCTCTGGGCCAGGCCAGGGGTTAAGAACATCAGAAGAGCCTCCACTGGATCAGGCTAAAGGCCCATCTAGTCCAGCTTCCGGTATCACACAACGGCCCAGAGGATGCTTCAGGGAGCACACCTGACACCTGCATCCGGGTGCCCCTTGCATCTGGCATTTGGAGGTTGTCCACCTCTACACACCCCTCGTGGCTTGTAATCCGTGTTCTCAAACTTAACTCTCTCCCTAAATCTTTGTGGGGAGGAGCTGGGGCAGTGATATGATTATCAGGATCACACTCCTGAAGGGGTCCATACCAGGCTGTGCCGGGGTCTGGGGCGTCTGGGGTGGGGTCTTGGGAAGCTCTGCAGATTACTTGGCAGAGCTCCCCATAGTGGGCAAAAAGGAGAAGTTGCTGGTGTGATTCAAGCGGAAGTGAGAGGTTGCTCCCTGCCTTTTCCCTTCATGGTCCTTCTCCATGTTTTCTCCAGCCAGACTTTGCTCCCTCAGTCACCTGCCGAATGCCTTCCTTTGCCCAGCTCACAACTCATCTAGGCATGACTTTGCATTGCCTGTTAATTGGCAAGACTGATGCCCAGGCTGCTGCCCTTCCACTTCCTTTGGCATTACAACAGCCAGAGAGGGGAGGAATGGCACCTCTACCTCTCAGGCAGTTCAGTTCTGTTTGAGGGGTGTTGACAAACCAGAGTGGTCCCGAGCAGGTCGAGGGGACTGCAGACCATGTTCTCTTTCTAAGGACAGCTTGAAGGAGGTGGGCACGCTTGCGTCGGAGAAGAAATGGGTGAGGGATAAGGGGACAGCTACCCACAAACATCTTGGGGATTGTCCAGGAGGAGAAGGGGCAGATTTGTCCCTGAGTTCTCCAGAGAGCAGGTCAGGACAAAGGGCTTTCAAATATGGGAGGGACACTTGGGGCAAGACATTCCTGGCAGCATAAAGAGCACTGCGGCCCTTTGAAAAGGCTGGCAAGCCACCTATTGGGAGGGTTGCAGTTGGGGTCAGTTTGGGAATCTTGAAGGTTGCTTCCAACACCCTGACTCAGTGGCACTTCCCCAGAAGCAACAGGATCCCCCCTCAAGACCCACATAGCAGACTGTGGAAAGTGATGCAGCCACTGACCTTCTCAGCCACCTCCCGCACAGACTGGACACTCGTCCCATACAGGTGGTTGTTGTACTGGCCGGCCTCAATGAACCGGTGATCCTGAATGTCCTTCTCCATCTGCTCCCTGGACGTCACAAAGTGGTAATCCCGCCCGTCCACCTCATAGTCTCGCTTTGGTCGGGTTGTATCTTCACAGCAACAAAAGGGGAAACAAACAAAGCTGTCAGCTGAAGGTGGGTCTGAATCAAAGCAGGTCACAAGCACAGAGAGAGGGCAGGTGGGAGCATCCAGGGGGGCACTGATCAAGGACTCTTCGTGCACAAATTCTGGAGCCACTTTGAACCATGGCAGCTGCCTGCTTGCCCCCCTCCCCTGATAGAGGCTTCCTGAGCTGGGCTGAGCTGCCCCCTCGACTCTTGCCTTGGCCACCACAGCACTCTCCACCCTGCACACGGCAGGAAGCAACCCATGAGCCTCACTGCCATCTTCCTCTCACTGGTCACTTCTGGCCTCTCTGCCATTTCTTCCCCCTTTGGCTTGCGCCAAGAGCCCCACTGATTCCGGCTCATCCAGTCCACCATTGCCATGTATGTTGAGAGCCAGGAATTCGACGACATCTGGCTGCCAACTGCTGCTAGTCATTGAGTTCACACTTTTGTGCTATCGGGTGCATGAGGAGGAACTACGGACCTGGCTCTGCTAGATCAGGAAAGCTCAATGGATTCATGTCCTTCCTCGCCAGCACTGGTCAACTCTGAGCAGACTCTGCACCCAGCAGTGTCTGCCAGGACTGTAAGTGGGGTCTTGTATCCTCCCCTCAGTGTGACTGTGGTGCTCCTCGACCAAATATTCATCACATTGTGTCAGTGTCCATTGAGAGCTTACACCAGCTCAGTATCTTGATTTTTTCCCCACTACTGACCACTCTGTCTCGAATGGCTGTGTGGGCTGGACATTCACATCTGAAGTCCGTGTACTGCAGGCTCCCTGACTTAGAAGCAGGCTCCGCCTTGCCTGATCCACTGTCCTGTCACCCGGTCAACACCTCACGCCTGCCTGGCTTCTGCAGCCACGCAAGTCTCTGAAGGATAGGGTTTTGTGGCTTTGTGTCCTATTTGGGTGCCTGCCTTCCTCCCCTGCGAGCCTGGTCAGCCTTCTCCTCCTCATGGCAGTCCTTCCTCCTCCTCTGGCCATAATCCAACCTCTTCTCACTATCCTCCTTCCCTTCAATCCTTCTCTTTTTTCTCTTTATTTAAAACTAGCAAAAGGCGTACCCGCGTTGCATTCCCCCGTATGCCATCCCCCCATATGCATCAACCCCTCCATGGATAACTTTCCCCCACGCGTAACAACCCCCCATGCGCAACTTCCACCATACACATCAACCCTCCCATGCGCAGCTTCACCCATGCGCATCAACCCAGCATGCACAAGTTACCCCATGCACAACTTCCCCCCATGAACATCAACCCCCCATGTACAACTTCCCCCATGCGCATCAACTCTCCATGTGCAACTTCCCCCATATGCATCAAACCCCATGTGCAACTTCCCCATGTGCAGCTTCCCCCCATGCGCAACTTCTTCCATGCGCAACTTCCTCGATTCGCAACTTTCCTCTGTGCGCATCATCCCCCCATGCACATCTCCCCCGTGCGCAACTTTCCTCCGTGCGCAACTTTCCTCCCATGCGCAATTTCCCTTCATGCGCAATTTCCCCTCATGCGCAGCATCCTCGCCAGGAACACCTCTTAAAAACACAGCCAGCCAATAGAAGTGCCCACGGAAGTGGGAGCCATAGACCACCTTCCTTGCCCAGAGGGATGAGGTCCTCATATCTCCCTCTGACCACCCAAGCAGGTGTGTCTGTCAACCTGATTTGTACCTCTGCTGCTTGAGCCAGACTGCCTGCTTCCACTGCACTGCAGGTTGGCCCGTACTGGGCTGCGGACTGGTGTTTGGGGACCCCTGCACTAGAGGAAGGTGCTCTCTCTCACACACACACACACACCCTCTGAATTGTGCCACCTTTCAGTTGGGTCCAAAGTCTCCTTACTGGGGAACTACTCCACCACCACCACACTATTTCAGTTCTACATTTAGCTTTAGCAGATATGCCAGTGCCTCACTTCCACCACCACCACCCTTTCCCCGCAACCCATGGCCATACATACGTGGCACGCAGGATCCAAACTTGTCCGGAAATTCAGAGATAAGGTCATCGTTGATTCGATCTTTCATGGGTCCCAACACGATCACTGGCCGCGTGTAATTGACTAAAGGACAGATGGGAGCAGAGCTCCAGTTAGAGCTGGTCCCTTTGCAGTGCTCTGTGCCTCCCACAGGGCAGCGATCACTCAAGAGGCAGTTTGGGTGCAAGAGGGGCTGTTCAGGTGCAGCCTTTGGGTGTGCGCACAGGAAGCAAAGCCACATGGATTATTGTGGGAAGAAGTGCCAAGAATGTGGCCCAATTCCAAGGACCCAAATCCAGCCAGAAACAGCCCAGGATTTTAAGCTAGGTGGGTATTTTACAGGAAACCAGGGAGGCAAGCGGCAGCCCCTGGGTGCCTTGGAGCTGCTGACTCCCAACCGCTGGCCCTGCATACCTCCTACTTCAGGCAACTCGCCTGCCTTGGGACCATGTTTCCCCCTGCTGGTCCTGCCCACACCTGCCAGCCACTCTTTCCCAGGGCCCTGCCTTTGCCTGCACTTCTGTTCCAAGCTGCGCTTCCACTCACGTTCCTATCATGCGCAGAAAGCAGCTCAGCAACGTTGAGCAGCCAACGTTCCTTTGGGAGCTGAGAATGCAGGCTACAGTGAGACGTGCAGGGCCACTTGGGGACTGGTGGCAAGGCGAGGGGGGGCTGCTTCCCTGCAGCTTCCCTCTGTACATCCATGGGGGGGGATGACCCTCTGAGCCTGCAGTCCACCAAGGCAGTCAACCCATCCCGCTGTTCCACCTGAGCGTGTGGAGTGGTTCAGGATGATGAAGCACCTGATCCGAGTTCAAGATGTGGATCCCACCCCTCCTAACTGGGCAAGATGCACTTCTTCACATGATGCTCCTCTTTCATTTAGCAGGGGAGAATAAGTGGCCCTCCTTACCCCAGCAGTGACCTCTCTAGTGGCTTCTGCTGGTGTCCTTGTGCATCCATTAGTACGTGAGCCCTTTGGGGACAGCAAGCCATCCCCATCAGCTGTTTCATTTTCTCTGTAAACTGCCTCGTGAACCTTTTGTTGAAAAGCAGTACAAATACTGCTGACAGATTATCCTCAATCCTCAGTAATGGTGATAGAACAGCACTGAGATCCTGGGCTCAGGGACGGACCACTATCAGGATCGCTGCTTCTCCTTGACTGCCCTCTGGTCTTGGCTCACACTGCCTGCCTCATAGCTTATCTGGAGTACCAGGTGCCACCCAAGAGTGATGGCAACACCTCTGCCTAGGCACTCACAATTTTGCCCCAGCCACTTCTGCGGGTGTGGGTGCACCCTCGCTTCTCTGGAAGTAGCATCATTCCATTCCTGCCCAGGGCACTGCAGGACTCCAATGTGCCAGAGCCTACCCAGCCCCTTTACCCTCACCCGGTGTTCTGCTTTGCCACAACTGCTTCACTGGCCCATGAAGGAATTACTTGCTCTCCCGTCCAGAGTCCTCTTGGCCTGTCAGGTTTTCAACCTGCTGCCCCACATTCCTTTTAAAAACCCTGCACTGGATGCTAATCATGGTGCAAGCAAAGCTGTGCAAGAGCCTCTGTGGGCTGGAATGTTGGGGAGGCTCCAAGTGGTCACCTGTGAGCAAAGCAGCTCCAGGATTCAGCGTGTGGTTGGTTTGTGGAACTCCCAGCCACAGGATGTGGTGATAGCATTTAGCCTAAATGCCCCGAAGAAGGGACTGGACAAATTCCTAGAGGGAAGGATCATCATGGGTTTCAAGCATGAGGGGTGTGTGTAGAGGTGGGGTGGGGTGGGGTACCTACATGCATATGTGTTCTCTGAAGCATCTGGTGGGCTGTTGTGTGATACAGAAAGCTGGACCAGATGGGCCTTTGGCCTGATCCAGTGGAGGCTCTTCTTATTCCTAAGCTAGCCTGGCCAAGCTCCCTGATCCAAAGATTACTACAGGTTCCCACTCCAGCTCTACAGCTGCCCTGGGGAAGATTGTGGGAAGCACCCTAAGAACCAGGAGGATCCCTGCAGAGTTGTACCCGCCTTGCGAATCTTCCAAGCTCCCTGAGAGCGTCAACAGCCACGTGAAAAGAAAGAGCAGGGCTGGCCCTGCCTCCTCTCACTTCCCAGACTGTTCTGATGAATCCTTCACCAAAAGCCCCTGAATATGTTCAGCAGTCAAGAATTAGGAGCCTTTGATGGATCCCTTTTCAGAACTGGGTGAAGATGGGCGAGAGATCAGAAAGCACAGAGTAGTTTTCACGGTGAAGGGAGATCAGAAATGGTGTTCCTCAAGGAGCTGATCTGACACAGCTGCCTTTCAACTCATTCACAAACGACCTGAAGATGTTTGCAGACGACAAATTCTGGGCAGCCTGAGAGGGCTCAAGAAGTCCTCGTCTCAACCCACTTCCTAATTATGTCCAAGTGAAAGTCTGGCTTCTCTGCTGGTGCCTCACACTGAACTTTGCTTTCTTCTGACTGACTTTCCCAGATCAGATCCATCCAGACTGAACACATTTCCCATTTGGTGGCCCACGTGGCTAGGTTATTGTGGACCCTTCACAGCCTACTCCGGCTTCTTCACTACCCTGAACAGTTCAGTATAGTATGCAAACATGGGCAGATCTCAGCGAAGTGCCACAAGGCCAGGGTTGACCAAGTGTTCGTGTAAAGGGAAGCCACTCTGAGCTCAGACTCAGTTTTTGGCTCTCTCTCAGCTTCCTGGATCTGCACATCCCACTAGCAAGAAGAAGGATGATCCCACTCCTTGTTGGAGTCTTAAAATAAGAACTTTTGCACAGCTTCATCTCAGCTGTGATTTGGTCCACTACTTTAAAAGCATGAACAGCAGAAGGCAGGAAAGTGCATGTCCTCCTGCCCCTTACCTGCAGCAGCCAGAGGTTTGTTATGGGTGGTCGTGCCCAAGCACTGCACCCTAAAGGAGAAAACAGTGCTTGATGCTGGGCAGGATGCTGGACAATGCCCACGGGTCAGTCTTCTAGCCACAAAGACGCATGCCAGTGGGGGGGGGGGCAGCCAACAGAGGACATGGGTCAGGTACCTCTTACAGCACTAGCATGTAGACAGCAGGACGTACCTTCCTGCTGAGTGACCGGCTCATAAGACAAGACATAATCTTCTTGGCCACCTGGAAATGAAGATACAGAAGTTAATGGACTGTAGGAAACAGCTGGCTGGAGTTTTTGAACGTGACCCACTACTACAGCCCCAACTTCTCCTTGCATTTGTTTGCAAGGCTATGGATCTGGATCAAGCAGAATAGGAGACACCACAAGTGAAAGACACATTGAAAACCTGCAGCTGAGATTCTGTTCAGCGAGAAGGGCTACAGCATTGTCTGTTTGCCAGTATCCTAACCCCTTCCCAGCCTTGATCCCCTAACCTGGGTCCACATGGACTTGCACCAGTGATGTGACTGGTGGTTGAGACCTGGCAGGCTGTCATGGGCTTTCCCCGGGGCCAACCACCATCCCCACGGAATACAGGAGCCACCAACTTGGCCCAGCTGAATCACGGTGCAGCGAGTTCAGCAGGACTGGGCTGTCAGCTAAGCAGCCTGTGCCAGCCTGGCCAGGACACTTGGGCACCTGAGCTGAACTTTGCTGCTCCAGGAAAGGATTCTTTGGCCAGATCGTCAAACACGATTCAGGTAATTTGGACAGCTAGGTGGGACCTCCTGAGGGCTGGAAGGACTCTCCTAGGCTTGACCTCCCAGTCTGGGGCTCGGTGGCTTGGCCTGCTCTGGAACTCAGCACCCAAATCAAGCAACCAATGAGAACAACCTCCAGCAGCAGAGAATGAGAGGACAGCTTCTCTCATGGATGATGAACTGGTTACCAGGAAATGAAGTGGGAGTCAATGGGCAATTTTCACAATGGAAGGAGCGAGGGCAGAGGGAAACTTACGGTAGCTGCTTTCGCTGTCGCTGGCGTTGGAGGTGACGTGCTCTGCAAGGGCAACACAAAAGAGGGAAAGGAGAATGAGGCACCGCAGCACCCGACGGGCAGCAGGGGACAGACTCAGAGCACCAGAGAAGGCAGCCAGGGATGTCTGACTCAGGCATGGCAGTGACAAAGCCCTGCTCATTTTATTTGGATCCAGGCAGGGGACCCCCAGTTGGACAAAAGGCCGTGTCAGGACACCTTGTTGCCACCACATGACTTTGGCTCACTTTTGGAGCTACCCAGCTGGGGGTGAGGGGAGGATCACCCAAGAGGAGCCCAGGGCTTCTCCGCTGGCCATGGCAAGCTCTTCCAGCAAGGCAAGGATAACTTCCTGTCCATTGCAGACAGAGAAAGAGACCCCACTCTGGGAAGAGGGGCTCAGCCAAAGGAGGAAACCACATCTTTGGGCTGTGGGAGGCTGTATCCGGTGGCGGCTTTGGGGAGGCAAGAAACATCTCTGCAGAAAAACTGCTCCAAGGACTGTCCAGCAGGGCACGGCTCAGTTGCCCTGTGGAATAGGCAGCTGCTAGTTTGTGACCTCCCTGCTAAGGACACCAAAGGACAGGAATATTCCCAGGGGACAGACAGACTCTCTCCCTCTCCCTCCCTGACCCCCTCAAGTGAAGCCGGCACTCCCCAAGGGGGCCAGAACTGACCCTGGAGGCAAAGATTCACTTCGGACCTGCTCTATCGGGGCTGGTTATATTTGGTGTCAGTGTTTAGCAATGAGATCCTTTGAACAAGTGGGATGCTTGGGTGACTTGCTCAAGACCCGCTACGCTGTGCACTCTGCACTGCCTCGACAGCACGTCAGTGTCTTCCCTTTTGGGTGATGGTCCCGAAAGGCAAGACCGGGGCAGCGCTTACAGGACAGGGAGACCTTGAAAAGAGACGGGTCAGATCAGCCCCAGAGTGAGCAAACCAATGGTCTTGGCTGCCTTTTAGGGAGAGGAAAAAGAGCCTCTTCTCAGCCAGCATGGAGGCAGCTGTGGCCAGAAGCACCACCAGGCTGCTGGAAGATCCAGCTGGATGGAACGTGCTGTGGTTCACGAAGGTAGAACAAGGTGACCAGATGCCCAAACTTCAAAAGGAGGACAAGGATTCCTCTCAGCCTGGCCTTTCCGGCAGACAATGGCACGTTTGCCTACTCATGAGTAAAGCTGCAATATTGGGCACTTTCACTTTCCCTTAGAGCTCAATGTATATTTTTTAGTTTTAGTTTTTTGGCCATAACTTTTGAAAGGAATGAGATATTTAAAAACTGATTTTTGCATTGGATTCTGCTCTTCAATACAAATGCACAGCACTGCAGAGTTCCAAAATGAAGCAAGGTGTAGGACAGTGAAGCCCTTTTGGAGGACACCCGGACAGGAGGCTAAAAAAAGAGGACAAATCCGGAAACGTCCAGTCATATGGTCACCCTGTGGTAGAACGTCTTTGTTACAGTAACAGCCATCCCCTGGCCCAGGGATTTAGAGAAAACTTCCCTATGAGAACCACCTTGTCTTACGGTCAAAGCAGAAATCCAATGGCCAATAAGGCAATTTATAATAGTGGTTGTTGTTGCCTGGTAGGTCTGGGGCCACTGGTGAAGCTGGTCAAGATCATTTTGAATCCTAACTGGGTCCTCCAGGTGTCAGCTATCTTGCCCCCCTCGTCTACCATTTGCTCATGGGATAATCATCCCCCCACCTCCTCACCCTAGTTGCTTATAAAACCCTAGAGTGGCACAGGGCACAAAGCAGCCTGTAGCCCTCTGCTTGAGGCTGATGGAGGACCTTCCATTCTGGAGAACAGGCATTCAGCACAGCGGAGTCTGACTCGCATATACCAGAAGGCTCTTCAGGGAGAGCTTCCCTCCTCTTGCTAGAGGCAAGACAAAGCTCAGATCCAGGGGGAGGAGCTGCCACGGCACGGGGACGGGACAGGCGGGGAGCCGAGCCACACGCCACGTAACACGACAGAAACTCAGGTGGAAATGGTGCCCCTGCACTTGCACCAGCCTCCACATGAGGAATCTAAAGGAAAGTGCAGGGAAGAAGGAATGCTGCATCTCCACCAGGAGCAGGACTTCCTGAGGCCAGCCCAGCTCCTCTTTCCTTCCTGGAGACGGGCATTCCTGCGGGCTCTCTGAAGAGTATTCTTGAAACAGGGCAGGCAACGCAGTCACACCTTTAGCACTTTCTGAAGGACTTGGGAGTCTATCTTATAGTACTTAACAGAAGCGCACGAGGAACACCGAAGAGCCACTTGACAGATTTCAGAGAAGAAGACGGTGCCCTCGAAGGCTGCCAACAAGGAAGCACCCGAGAGAATGAGCCAGGATTTCCTCTGGAGGACTTGGGCCGAACGCTTCCTGGAACACTGAGATACAGGCCAAGGTGAGCGGAAAGGCTTCCCCGAGAAGCCAAGAGGCATCTGACTCTAACAGAAGCCAAGAACGTTCTTGAGGGTGCCTGGTCCGGACATGCCCATTCCTCTCTCCAGAAGTCATGCCAGTTCCAGTGGAAGACAGAATTGATTCCAGGCAAGAAGGAAGGCCTGAGAACCACTAATCCAGAGAGTGGATGGCCTGGGTGGAGAACGCTGCCAGAGGCGCACCCACAGGGGCACCTCCATTTCATCAGAGAGAAAAGGGTGCCCTTTCTCCCGGGCACTTTGAGCTTTAATGATGACCCTGAGCCTTAACCCTTTGATGTCCATCTGGATTGCGGATCCAAAAATTGGTTGTTTTTCTTGTTTTTTTAATGGAAGTTATGCTTACTATTTTACAAGTTTGTGACTTTTTTCTTTTACTTAAGCTGTTATAAATCCCAAAGCATGAATTTTTTGCATTTGTATTTTTTCTGTAAAATCACTTTTTTCCTTAAAATGACCGGCTGGACTACTAGTCCACCATTAATACTACCGTCAATCCAGGGATGCAAGGGGTTAATCTAGGGGGTTCAGTGGCCCACCTGCAGCTGGGAACTTCTCTCATCCTGCAAATGGTATAGCTTGCATTCCTTTACAACTACTTGCTAAATTCCCTTGTCTTTGTGAAAAGGAAGCTCTTATGTTTCTGAAAGAAAAAAGCCGTTTTCCCCTGCAATTTAGCAGGCTGGGGGAATAGATCATTCTGGGAGGAATCTCACTTTTTCACAAGCCTGGAGTTAGCCAGGAAATTGCTGAAAAAAATTGCAGTTCTGGGGACTATTAGGAAAGCCAGGCCAGAACTGCCCTTGTCACCCCCCAAAACAGAGAGGTGTACTCTAAGGAGCTCCAGAAGACGGCCAGTGTGTGTTCTGTAACATGACTGATGTCAGTGCTTTGAATGCTCTTGTGATCTGGATGACACACAATCCAGGGTGAATGCAGGGAAAGTGCACAACAGGAAGAATTTCCTGACAGCCCTTGGCAGCTGCCCTTGCTCAAAACTCAGGAGAAGGGCTGAGAATAGATGGGATGGAATACGCAACCTGTCTAGAGCACCTAAAAGTGTTCTGTGGTGATTGTGTACATGTGACGAAATATGCAAACTATCAACTTTATGTCAGATACATGTCAGTGACATAAAGATCAGTGGGATGGAGCAAGCCCTACAAGGTAAGGTTGGGGGAACTTCGGATGTTCAGCTTGGAGGAGGCTGAGGGGAGACCTGATTCCCTCTTCAGATACCTGAAGGGCTGTCATAGGGAGGAAGGGGCTCATTTGTTCATAGCTGCTTCTGAAAGCAGAACTAGGACCAGGGGGACAAACTGCAAGAGAGGAGATTCCGGTTGGAGATCCGGAAAAATTCCTGAGGGTTTGGGCGGTTCAGCAGTGGAAGAGGTTGCCAAGGGAGGTGGTGGACTCTCCCTCACTGGGGATCTTCAAGCAGAGGCTCAACGAGAATTCCTGCTGCAGGCAGGGGGTTGGACTAGATGACCTTCCTTCTATGATTCTGATTCTACACAGTTAATCAATGTTTTGCAAGGTGTAATAAATCGAAATTCTTTGTTCCACAACACTTCCTAACAAAAAACAAAGTTTTACTGAAACTAGAAGCAACATTTATTCATTATTATCTGCCAAACTTTAGTATTTGGACACTGAATCCAAAGGGACAAAAGTGATTGTGAAAAATGTGGGCATCGTGGGGGGGAGGCATCGGGGAAGGGCTTTCTGACTCCCTGCGGAGACTGAGGAAAGCAGCTGTCAATTTACGCTCACCCTTCACTGTTGTTTTAAGGTTCAGGGATTTTATCACCTTCTCCAATATTCTGAGAAAAAAATGTCCCAGGAAAAGAGACTAATGTTTAGACTTTGCACCCCTCAGGTCATCCCTGATGGAACTCCCTGCCACAGGATGTGGTGGTGGCCTCTGGCCTCAATGCCTTGAAGAAGGGATTGGACTAATTCCTAGAGGGAAGGATCACCACAGGGTACAAGCCATGCGGGGTATGTGTAGATCCAGGGGGAGGGGCTCCAACTCTGGAGGGATGGCACTCGCGCACCAGGAATCCCAGTGACCACCTGCCTGCTCTGGGAAAGCCCCAAATGCTCCCAGCACTGAGGAGGAAGCAGAGGGGGAGAGAGAGAGAGAGTAACATGGAAGCAGGAGCTCTGCAGCAAGTGACCAACCCAGCATGAGGCAGGAACAGAACTGAGTCCTGTCGCGGAGCTGTGAGTGCTCCATCTCTGGATCTGAGCTTTGACCAGCCTACAGCAAGAAACAAGGGACAATTCCTTCCATGAATCTATGGCATTCCCATGATCCCGTGGACTTAGCCACGTTAGCCACACATGACCTGTCTGGGCAAACACAGCATGTTGTCTCCTTGAAACCACCCATTTCATCATTTCCCAGGTGCTGCCGATCTTCTTCTTGATCATCCGCTCCTGGGTCCTGCTGGATGTTTAGACCCATCAAGACAACCTGTCTGTCCCGATTCCCCCAGTCTCCTTCACGATGGCAGCTCCACATCTCTTCCTCTGCCATTATTGGGCACACTCCTGAGGAGTTCTCAAACCAAGACATCTGCTCCTTGAGCACACCTGTTGCTGCTTCTGTGCTCTGGGAGGTGGTTCTGGAGGTCCAGGGGCTTCTACTTATCGCAAGAAACTAAGTGTGGCCTGACCATCTCTCTAGAGCTGTGATTCCCTCCCTGTCTTCATTTGTATCCTTCTTGTCAAACTGGGCTTGGAGAAGACAACCAGAAGTGTCACCACATCCCTGTGGAACTGGCCCACGGCATCCTTGACCTGCCCGCTTGCTGCTCCCCATAGCGGAGGCCTGGCCAACAGGGGCTGCTGCTGCCGCCTTTCCCTATCATTTCCCTAACCGAGCAAGAGGCACTCTTTCAAGTGGGTGCTCCTCCTTTATTGAGCAGGGGAAGAGTAACTGGCTGTGCACACCCCAGCAGTGTCTGTTCAAGTGGCTTCTGCTGGTGTTGTTTTTTGCATTTCAGATTGTGAGCCCTTTTGGGACAGGCACCCATGAGTTTTTAATTAGCTATTATTATTTTTCCATTTCCTTTGTAAACCGCTTTGTGAACTTCTTAGTTGAAAAGCGGTATATAAATACTGTAGATAGTAGATAGATAGACAGTGGCTGCCATCACAGTCCTTGTTCTTCCAAGGAAAGAACCCCCACCCCCTCCAAGTTCAGGGGCTCTACAGACTCTATGTATCTCCCCAGTGCTACTTCCACATTATGTTAAGCCGCTTCCTATCATTGAAGATAGACCCCAGCCACATCCTTCGGGGTGGGGGGGAGGTTTTCAGAGGGAAGCTCAGTTTCCAAGGGGCAGGAGGTATGCAGGAGGCTTTGCCACAGTGGTTTTTGGGGTGTGGCACACAGCCCTTCTCTCCTCCTGGGGCGTCTCAACAACAGAGAAGGCATGTGCCAAGTGACTTGGAACTCAGTCTCCGCCACGTACGACACCAGTGCTCCTGTCTTGTCATGCCTTCCTGCTGCAGGTCAGGTGATGTGTAAGCAGACCTTCCCCCCCACCACTGCCAAGCCAAGCTTGAGATGCCCTGCTGTTGTCTCAGGAGGGAACACCTTCTCCTACCTGCAGCACCCCAGAGTCCACAGCAGAAGAGGAAGGAAAGGTGTTTCTCGCCCCTCTCCCAGCACAAGGAAGAGGCAGAAAGGCTCCCCAGCCCAAAACAAAAGCAAGAGCTGCATGATCTTAAGGAGGTGACAAAACACAAAAAGGAAGACACCCAGCTGAGGAGTGAGTCCACAAGATGCCCTGGCAGGAATGAGGGGGCAGCAGGTGGGTGGCTCAGGGGTGGGGCGGGAACAGGGGGTCACTTACTCAGGTCTTTCGATCCCATGTCTTCAGGGATCTCCTGTAGAGTAGTTCCCAGGGGGCAAGCAACAGAGAGACAATCACAAAGAAAACGACGGTCAGTAGCATATCCAAGGGGTGCAACTCGGAGGAGGCAGTTCCAAGAACATCTGCAGGGGGTAAGTCCTCGAGCAAGCCAGAAGTCAGGGCAGGATCAGCTGGACGGAAGATTCCGCCACACCAGGAGCCCAGGAGGATGCTGGCTGACTCCCATGGAGCAGCCAGTCACCTCCAGCACCACAAAGGGAGCAGCCCCCTGCAGCAGCCCTTGGAACCCCCTCCCCTGGCAACACCTTCCTGCACGCAAGGCAGACCCATCAACACAAAGCCAGACTCCCGCCTCCCACCCACGTACTTACGGTCAACATCACTGGTTTCTTGCTCACTCTGGTCCTTGTTCTTGTAGAAGGGAAATTTTCGGGAAAAGAGGTTCTTTTTACGCTTGTCATTGAATGACTGCTGAGGAAGAGAAGGAGGGGCAAAACAAAGGAGGTCGTCGGACGCCAGTGTGTCACAGAAGCCCAGCCCCAAGCAGCACCACCACATGCAGCGGAGCTGGGGCAGTAAAGCGGAGTGCCTGGACCCCTGGTGGAGAAAGACAGGCAGAGGAAAGGCCTAGGCAGGGGAGATCAACAGGAGTGCACAGTGGCAGGTGCCACAGGAAAGGACCTGCAAGCCTTGTGGCAGTTTGGCCGAGACTGGACTCTGCACTCCGCACTCCAGATCTAAAGCAGCACCTCCAAACCCTTTCTCCCTAGTTGTTGGGAAAACACTGTCGGGAAACGTCACCAGAGCGGCACAGCGTTTCGGCTCTGCGGCACAGCTTCCTATTTCCAGCCACGTCTGCTGTCCATTCCCCAGCAGGGCCTGTGCAGCTGCCCAGCTCAAAGCTTCTAAGAACATCGGCTGGAAAAACAGGCGGCTGCAGCCAGGACCCAAAATGCTGTGCTGTCCCCAGACAGCTTTCTCAGGTGTTGAATCTGCCCTGCAGGCCTCGATCTAGCAGCTTTTGGTCTAGAGAGTTGTGCATCCACAGGCAGGCACTGGACATGGACAGGAAGCCAACCAAGGCTTTGTCTACAGGACACATCCAGGACTGGACTTGGGATTTTTTTTTGCAAACTCCCAGAATGGTGTTTATGGGAGACTAACAAAAATCCCCACCAGGAACGTCTGAGCAGTTCATGGGCCCTCCTCCCAGCGTTTGCTAAGGCCTGGTCCTCACAAGGCTGCATCAGGCCCCCACTTCCATGCAGGGCCAAACCCGGCTGATGCTCCTGGGCCAGCAACCCTATGTCTCTGCAGCAGCAGGAGAGCCCGAGGCATCCCTGCACAGCACGAGGAGGATCCCCCAGGGATATTTGAAAGGGGGGTTCACACTGGCACATTCTTGTCAAGAGCCCTTGCGGGGAACTACTGGGGAAGCAGCCTATACATCCCCCACCTAACTTGGCCTGGTGCACGTCACCAGTCATAGGCAAGACACTGCACAGGACCAGGGTCCTTCCCCAGAATTCAGTGGGGCGTGTCTGTCTATCTATCTGTCACATCTCTTCTGCACCTGCCAACAAGTATCCTGTCACTTTGCCCTGCAAGTCCAGCCCACCCTAAAGAAGGTGGCGACTGCACAAGAAGAGCCCAGGTTCAGCCCAATTCCAGCCAAGAAAAGGCCCCAGAGGGCCTCCAGCATGGCTGGCCTCCCCCACAGACTTGCATGCAACTGACAGCAACACCCTAAGCGGAGTCCTGCAAGGTCAGGCCACTCCTTCTGCCGAGCCTAAGAAGATCCCAGTCAGTCTCCCAAGAGACCACGAACTAGACTTTCCTTCCCCCAAGACTGAGCCCCAGCTGCAAATGCTGCAAGCCGCCTGCGGAGAGGCCACCCCAAGAGCAAAAAGAGTACATGCTGGAAAGGAATGGTCTGGATTTGCTCAAGCTCCAGTCTCGAGCCCAGGGGCTCGGCTGTGGGGAGCATGGCCTGTCCACTCTCAGCCAAGACACGCTCCCTTTATTGGTCTCTCACAGCCTCTTATCAGAGCCACGTCATTAGAAAGACTGGGTTAGAAAGAAAAGCAAACAGGAGCATGGCCGCCACCATCTTCTGACACTGAGAGCCTAATCAGGCACAGGTGGGTCTTGCCCAGGCACAGGAAGGAGGCCAGCCCTGCCTGGCACAGGCTCATCAGGGAAGAGGGGCCGGCACCTGCAAAGCAGCACCAAGCATCAGCCATGGCAGGTCAAAAGTCGGGCAGGTGCCAAAAGGCCACATGCGTAAGCGAGAGAAGAGACAGACAGGACTAGTGAAGGGGTTGGGGGGGACGGAGGGGGGGCAGAGCAGAGCAGTTCTCTCTCAATGGCAAGCGTAGTTGGGATTCCACACAGGATCTCATGCACGGATGTGGGGCAGGTTCAGACACAAGAGCTGGGGACGTAGTGTTGAGCTGGCCATGACTCCGAGGACAGCCAGACTGAGAGAAAAGGGCAGTCTGTGCACCGCATAGAAATCAAAAGAAGGCCTGATCCCACCCCTCTGTCCAGGTCTGGACGATACACACCCAGGCCGTTCTGCAGCCATTCTTCACGGGGCTCCTTCTAGTTGTAGAGAAGGGCACTTGCCATCTCCTGGCCCATTACTGGGAATGCTTATTTGTGCCACCGTCCCCTCCCAGTTTTCACTTCATGAGGCGTGACATGGCCAGATCCTCAGGTCTAGCCCAGACTAGGAAGGAAGTCTAAGGAAATCTGGAGGGGAGTCCAGGACCTGGCGGCCATCAGCCTGCCAACACTGTTGCATTTTCAGTTGAAAGGCAGTAGATACCGTAGATAGATTTCACTGCCAAGTGCCGCAGCCGGCTAGTTTGGCCTGGGCCGAACAAGGGCCAAAGTTGTATGGAAGGGAAAAGATGCTAACGGGCCCACCTCACTGGGAGAGGCAGAGGAGCCACACTCAGCGTTGGTGCAAGAGAAGCCACTGTGCACATGGCAGCACATGGTGGGGTTAGGGCTCTGCCCCAGGTGGCCAACCAGTTGGAGCTATGGGGCTCCAGCTGCGTCAGTATGCAACACCCACACCCAGCAGTCCACACCGCCTGTGCAGGCACTTGGCAGGAGCATCTGCTCATTCTTCCATTCTAGTGCTGCCCCCCTCGCTTCCCAGCAGCTCCCGAGAAGCCTCCCACAGACCTGAAACTAGAACTTATGTGAACCCAGGACAAAGCAGCCTCATCCTTTCAGGGCTGAAGACTGCCCAGCCTGGTGGGAACACTGCCCAAGGAGAGCCCAGGAAGATATTTGCAGAGCTCTAGAACTGTCCAACACCGGCCTGGGCAAGTCCAAGTTGAAGCCCGGCTGGCTCTGCCCTGAAGCTTAATTGGGTTGGGTATTTCCTGCCCGGTGGCTGCAACTCTACCAGGTTCCTCAGGACCGCCAACAGCCACCTTCTGCTCTCATCCAGGGTTCTCAAACATCCACCTCAACCCCCACAGCATGATGTGACAAGCTGCTCAATGTTGTGCCGCAAAGCACTTCTGGGAGTCTGCACAGGCCATTTCCAGGCTGTGCCAGGCCTCCGCAGGTCCCAGAACACCCGCAAAAGCAAACTGGAAGTCTCCCGTCACTTTCTCAAGATGTTCTGAGGCCTGCAGAGGCCAAGGAAGCAGATTGTGAGCCTGGAGCGATCCAGAAGTGGCCTCCAGAGGCTCCTGGGAATGCTCTGCTGTCCAACTCACCACATATGATGTTGTGACTCCCAGTTTGGGAAGCACTGTCCTTGTCCTTCCTGAACTCCTCAAATCCCCCCTTTGCTTCCATCTCAGCAGAAAATCCAGCAGGCCGAGCGCAGAGAGACGCTACACTCCTCGTTCCTGTCTGGGATCTCCACACTGCCAAAGGCTTCGCTGACCCCCAGTCTGGCTATCTGAGAAAACTACTCCCAGCAGCCTTTTCTCAGCCACTCCCAAGGCCCCCTTCTCTGCCATCGTTTTTCTAAACTGAAAAGCCCCCACGACTGCAGCCTTTCCACAGACACTGCTCCACCTAGACCGCTTGGTGCCCAAGGCAGTGTACCCTGCACCACATCACTCCCCTATGCCTCCTTTGTGCGCATGCACCAGTGGGCAGGTACCTCCCCCCTCCCTCTGTTCACTAGAGGCACAGCCAGCTGCACACCTTGGAAGAGTGGAGGGGGCAGGGGGCCTCCCCATTACTCAGAGGTGGGGCGTGGGGCCAGCCACCAGGCAATGCTCCAGGAAGGCCTTCCAAGCATCCAGCAGGCAGGGAAAGGTGATCTACAACAGTTTGGTCTGCCCCATGCTCATCCCTTGCTTCCTCCCACCCGCCCCCATGCTTGGTCCTCGGACACAGGTCAGAGAGAAGCCTCTCTTTCAGCCTCCAAGCCCACAAGAGCAAGGGGCTGGGGAGAGCAGCAGTGTGGCAAGGTTGAAAGAGACACAAGTCTCATGTGGGGACAAAGCATGGGAGTGAGCTTGTTCTCTGAGCAAGGAACGGACTTCAGTAGCAGGGGGTCCATATTGGGCTGGTGGAGACACCAGCAGAGCATCCTGAATCCAGCATCTCCATCCCCCACCCTGATGCCAAGCATGCTGGTCACAACTCCAGATCTGCTCCCTTCAGGCGGGACTCTCAGTCATGCCCCTCTTCTTGGTCAGCTCTGGCGGAGGAGAAAGGAAAGAAGGCCAAGGAGGCCACATCAGGGTCCACACTCACCCCTTTGTCACCCCTCGTCTTAGAATTGAACTTCACTGTCTTCAGGCGGGCTCGTTCTTTCTTTTCAACCCTGTCAAGAAAGAGTGAAGAGAACATATGGGGCATCACCTGCTGCTGGATCTTGCTGGGCCTCACCTGACTGAGAACACCCCCTCCTGCCCTGCTATTACAGGGGTCTAGCTACAGGACACCCAGACAGTGGGAAAACAAGGGGATGGTGACAGGGAGGGATTCTCCCCTGGAAGAAAAGCTTCTTGAGCCTATGTCATCCCTGCCCTCTTTCCATCATGCTGCTGCTCCGCACCCCCATGCAGCACAAAGGGCAGTTCCCATCCTGATGCTCACCCTCCCCGCCACTTGCACTTGGGGACGAGGCAAGCAGGGGCGGAATTCCCACCTGATCATACCCTCCCAGCCCAGTCCTATCCAGCTTCCCAGTACTGATGCAGCTATGCTAGGGGGCCGTGTGCTGCGTCTTGCAGCTGGGAGGAGACAGTCACACTGACTGACCTCAAGGAACAGGAAGGTCTGTTCTGTTACCCAAGGGCTGCATTGGCATGGTAAGTTGATTAGGACTGGGCTGCCAGTCTGTGTCTGTGGGTCCTTGAAGTCAAACACACAGGCTGGGGAGGAAGCAGCTGGAGTCCCATGCCCGTACACACAGGCAGATCTTGAAGCAAAGGGAAAGTACTAGGAGAGGTCAGCTGGGCACAGCCCTCCCAGACAGGGCAGAAGCACAAAGGTGGCAAGTGAGCCCCCAGATTCATCTACCTGCGCTTGCTGGGAATCACGCCAACCTCGTCACTTTCACCATCTGGCTTCACTGGCCGTGCCTGCCACCACTCATCGTCTGACGCGTTGATGACGTGGAGAATGTCGCCAAAACGGAAGTTCAGGCCCTGGCTGGGGAGGCCACTGTCTTTTGTCTTGTCGTAGTCAAAGAGGGCTCTAGAGAAGGGAGCGTGACAGCGTCACCAGGCAGCCCGCTGGCCCAACAAGACACAGCCCAGCCCACTGGCCAACCCCTCGCAGGATCCTGCAAAAGGGAAACTGCTGTCTGGTGATGTCTTGGCACCTGGGCTGACAGGAGGGGCACTCCAGGGACCAAGAAGTGTCTCTCCCCAGCCCTGTCAGCAGAGAGTGGCAGAGACTGAAAGCGCAAGGGCCATCTGCATGCAAAAGAAGGTGCTGTCACTGAACAACAGCCCTTCCCCAAGAGGGGAACAAACGGAAGAGACACCCCTCTGGACACCACAAGCCCTTGCGATGCAACAGCTCTGAAGCCACACTGGGGTGGGATGGGGTGGAATGGAGAAAGAAGGTGACAACTGAAAACAGAACCTACTGAAATTGACAAAAGAGCAAAGAGCCACACAGAACGACAGAGTAACTCCAAAAGAAGTGGTGCTGACAGAACTTCAGGAATGGTATGTAGATGCCGTGAGTATGAGTTGCCTTTGCAAAGTGTTATGAATGATGTCCTGCTGAAGGGAAAAACGCCAGACTCCTGGAAAGACCACACTGATGCCAACAGGACAGCAGTTGGATGAAATAAAAATTACAGACCTATTTTGTTGATAAATAGTGACAAAAAGATTTTTACAACCATTTTAGCAGGGAGAACGAAGACAAACTGACAGAATTTAATTCACGTGGATCAAAAGTTACAAGAAAGATAACCTCAGCTGGAGTTTTCTATCTGACATTTTAGAAAATATAAACTTTGGAAAGAGTTTTCTGAAACAGATAAAATAGATTTTATTAGAGAGCTAATCAAACCTTTTGAGATACAAAAGGGGGCAAGACAAGGATGTCCTTTCCCACCACTTGCTTGATCTTGGTCTTGGGAGTTCAAAACAGAGACATCAGACAAGATGACACGATACGATGCATGAAAATCAAGGATGAGGTTTCCACGCTAAAGCTTTTGCGGACAACATGATGGTCTGACTCAAAAATCCTCTGAACAAGATTCAGCTACTTGCTGACAATCAAATTAAATGAGTTTGGTTCATTAGCAGGCTTCAAATTAATAAACAGAAAACAAAAATGCCAACAAAAAATCTGCCCAAGAAAGATGGGGCACAAATCTAATTAATTAATTAATTGATTGATTAATTAATTAATTATAACAACAGCAACAACAACAACTGCAGGGCACCCTCATGGTCTCCAGAGACACTCCTCACCCACCCTCAACCTGTGGAGATTCTTAGAGGCAACCCCACGACACGTGGCTCCTTTTCCTCAGAGACAAGCCGCATGTTAAAATTCCAACCAAATCAAGCCAGCATTCTTGCCACGTCCACCTCAGAGAAGCCCCAGTGATGCCCTCCATCTGCCCCACTCTGTGTGGGTCCAAGAGGTCCAGTGCAAGCAGCTGACAGCCAGCACCAAGCCTGGTTCTGGAAGCCTTTCCTACGCCAGGCACAGAAGGGCCACTGGTGAGGGGCATTCAGGGCCACCTGCTTCTCACCTGGCACTGTGTGCTGCTGTGTCTGCCCAAGATGTCCCTGGAGCCTCTTGGGGCTTTCACATCACCCCCCACATCACTAGCACCCCCCCCCAAGTAGAGAGGAGGGGCTTCTCCAGGTGCATCCAGAGGGAAGGAGGCCCTTCAGGCTGAGCGACGCAGGAGGAGACACACCAGCTGGCCAGACCCACTTTGAGGGCTCCTGGTACCTAACAAAAGCCCTTTGCACCTGAGGCAGGCTCACCTGACAAAAGTCCTCGAACACACCTTCCTCCTCAAATCCGGCTGGCCAGCCTGCCCGTTCTACTCCAGTGTCTGCTCGAGGGTTGGTGCCTTAGTTCCTCTGCCCCTCGCCTTGCGACTGACAAGACCCTTGCGCTCCCTTGCCATTGGCTGCCACTTCTCTTTCACTCGCCTGCCCCGGTGTTCTTGTGCGTGCAGACAAATTACACCCCAAAACAAGCCGGGCTGCTGGCTAATTCTTCTAAGCAAAACTCTGCAGACACCAAGTGACCTTGGCTGTGTCTCCACTCGCCTTGCAGCCGCAATGCCGGCAGGGGCTGTGCAAAAATCTCTGCCGGGATACAACTTGCAACCCCTTCGCTAGGAGTGATACCCAATGAACACAACATGGGACATGCCTCCTACTCTGCACATGCAAGAGCTGCCCCAGAAAAACTAGGAGCCCAAGAACCTTTGCCAAGGAACCGCCATCAGAGGCTCAAGGTCGGACTGCAGCCTCCTCCAACAAGGGTGTTGCACGGCTTTGATCCTAAATTGGTTTTCAGCTCAGCACAGCTCCGAAAATTAATTGGATCCCAGGAAAGGGCCCGTTTCATTTTATAGACTTAAAGGGATGAAAGGCGGCTTTCATTTGTCCCCACTCACAGCAGGGGATTAAAGATGGCACGGCCTAGAAGACGCCTGCCCTTGTTTGCACACTCCCTTCCTAAGCACACTTACAGGTTGCTCCGTAAGAGGCAGACTGAAATCCCCCCAGTCAGAGTCAGAACCTGCCCTTCCGGCTCCCCCCTCACTTCAGACTGGGAGGCAAGAATTCACGGCAGCCCAAGTGAGCCTTCTCTGACTCCTTGGGCGTTCTCTGGGCAGAATCTTCCTATCTGACCCACCACACTGGCTGGCAGGAGAAACCCCCTCCCCCAAACTGACTCCCTCGTTGTCTCCTACGGACGCATCTACCTACTCCACATTGAAGTCCATTCTGCAAAGGTAGGAACTAGCCTGGCCTCCTGATGAAGAAGAATCCAACACTCTGCAGGACATGCTGTGTCCACAGACGTGAAGGTGTCCATCTTCAGTGTTACCTGACACACCTACTCCAACAGAGGGGAGGCCTTGAAGGCAGTGGAGGTGGTCATTCCCCAGGGGAGTAGGCCAGAATATCTGGAGGAAACTCTAGCCCCAGGCATTACATGCTTCCCCCACAGCCTCCCTGACCCACTGAGAGATGGCGGGGGGTTAGATAGTGGGGGTTGGGTCACACTTCCTAGGCTTCTACGAAAGGCAGGAATTTTCCTTACCTGTAAATGTCCTTCTCTTGGAGGAGAGGAAAAGGGGGCATTCTCTCCAGGACTGGGTTTGCCCCCCACCCAGAACTTTGGGAATGGTGCTTGATGTGCTTAGATTTACTTTTTGGGGGCAGGAACGTAAGATGATACGGTGACTGTTGGACGATGAAGAGGAGGAGGAAGAACTCAGTGGACTAGGTGAGTGAGGTCTCTTTCCCTTGATCTTGGGTTTTGTTTTGGCAGCCTCCTTCAGCACCTTCTTAATTAAGGAGGGCAGCGAGTAGTCATGGCGTCGTCTACAGCCTCAAGAGCCTCCACAGAAGCCACAGATTGCATGCGGGAGCCTTGGAAGGAGCTGGGTATCGTGGCGGGGGTGCTACCAGGACTGGGTCTGGGGAACCCCCCAGCCCAGTTACTTGAGACTCAGGGGCTCTGCCAGAAGCCAAAAGGACAAAAATAGCAAAAGAATAAAAATAATTTTTTTAATAAAACCAGTGAAAATCCCAGCCTTAAGAGGACACCAGGTGGCCCAGATAACCCAGAGTCTGCAGACCAAGTTCAAGATGGTGGCTGCAGGCGGCAAGATGGGCCCCAAAATGGCCAACAGAGGGGAATCTATGGCGCAAGGAACCCTCCGCGGCTTCCTTGCCGTGAAGGCGGCTGTGGCTTTGGGGGCCGGCACGAGTCAGGACTGATTGCGCTAGGCTGACCCAACTGCGCATCTATGCTATAGTCCACAGGTCCTCTGGGGCCTAACCAGCGGCTTTGCCCGACTGATGGCGGCGTCGCACGGTGGCGGGGGTGCTCTCCCACGTGGGAGGAGGCTGAAGAGCTCCAGGTCGCCCTGCCCAAGGCACTGCTGCACCGCTGGAATGGGTGGCGGGGTAAAGGAGAACTTGGGAGGCATCTGCTCCTCCCGCACTCCCTGAGCAGGGGACAAGCAGCTTGCTGGGGTTCATGGGTGAAGTCCAGCAAGGGACTCCCCAGGTACCCAATGAAAGAGGCCTCCCTAGAAATGGCACACCTAGGCACGCCTAGGGAAGCCACAATCTCCTCTCCTGGCCATATCCCAGCTACCGGTCAGGGCAGAAGATAGAGGCCAGGGATAAGAAAAGGAGAGGCAGAGAAGGCTGAGATCCAGCAAAAGAAAGAAATGGAGGGGAAAAGGAAGGAGGAGCACAGCAAGACGTGGCCCTTACTCTTAGGGAGCCAGAGCCAGACTGGGAGGGGCTGCCCCTCACCAAGAAGGAGACAAGATGTCGTCCGCCCTGTCTCATTCCGGGGGCAGGACAAACCCAGTCCTTGAGAGCATGCCCCTTTTTCCCTCCTCCAGAGAAGGAACACTGCCTCCATCTTTCTGAAGGGGGCAGCTGACTGTACCTTGGGGATCTCGAAGATGTAGGTGATAGTCTTGAACAGTGTGTGGAGGTGGTCAGGGAAGGAGGGGTCCTGGTGGAATAGGTCAGACTCTTACAAGAGGGACAAGAAGGCCCCTCCACCCTGCCCCATCCAGCTGACCACAAGGAGAGGGGATTGTCCCTGGGGCACTGGCACTCCAGGCCCCTTGCCAACGGGGTGAGCAGGTACCCTACAAAAGGCAGCAAGCTGGCTTGGCTCATACATGCAAAACTGTACACAAGCCAAAACAGGTTAGCAGACTCAGTGATCACATGTAGTCTTTGAAAACAGTGCCTCAGAGGGAGGCCGTCCATCTCCCACCCCAGCAGGAAGGCTGGTTGCTGCTGCCACTCTTCTCCAAAGAGACCTGCAAAGCGCACAGTCCACTTCCACACAGGTCTCTGCACTCATCTTTGGCCTTTTGCATGCAGAAGATCCCAACAGACACTCCGTGGGGCTGTCTTGAGAGGTGGAAAAGCCACACCAAGGAAGTGGGAGCCACAATGGGCAGAACAGGGGCACCCAAGGAGACAAGCTCTGCACGGCCTCACCTAACGTAGAGGGAGCGCTTCTGGCTGGTTCTCAGGGATCCTGACCCAGAACTGATGCTGCTGTTCATCATCTGCTCTCTCAAGTCGTGGATTTTTGCTTCAAAACGGCTGTATTCTAAAGAGGGAAAATACACAAGTCAGCAGGAGGGGAGGAAGGAGGGAAGAGCCAGAGAGAGATGCAGCAGCAGCAGCAGCAGCGAGACCCACTCTGGCCATTCAAAGGGCTCTGCTCCTTTTCATATAATACTAGCAAATTTACCTGTCATTGCGGGAATAAAAATTTAACCCTTAAGGGGCTGAAAAGGGGTGCAACGTGTTTTTGTCCTATACTTAACATGGAAGACTGGACCTCCATCCAATTTGGTGCTCGGTGCCCGGTGCAGTACAGGGATGTTGGGTTGATGTGGTTGTTCAGAGGGAGGGGTTGCACTGGGGAGGATGCTGCGCATTGGGGGGGGGGGTTGTGCATGGGGCATGTTGCGCATGGGGGAGATGATGCATATGGGGGGTTGGTACGCATGGGGAACTGATGTGGATAGTTGTTGCGCTTGGGGGACTGATGTGCAGGGTTGTTGTTTTTGTGGGATTGATGCGCATGGGGGGACTGATGCGCTGTGGGTGGGGAAGCGTATGGGGGAATTTTACTCCCGTAACACGGGTACACTTTTCACTACTTTAAGACAATTTAGTAAAATTTTATAGCTAATTAGAGATAATTCATGGACTGTGAGCAAGAAAATGAATCAAATGAAATGAATTACAGACTCAAAAATTTGAAAATTGATACAATTTCTTTTCTTCAAATTTCCTTTTAATTAACCTATTTTACTTTGTTGTAGGATTTTCGATTGTTTAAGGTAAGTTACTCAAGATGTAAAGTGAATACTCAAAGCTTGTCACACAAGTTATAAGATTATTTTTCTTTTCCTTTTAAACCTTTTTTGTATTTTTTATTTTCCTTCTTTCCGTTGTAATTCTTTTAAATAAATAAATAAATGCACATTTGAAAAGGTCTCTGCTCGCCAGCGGTGTGTCCAGGGGTGCAAACGCCTCCACGCCAGGAATTTAGGCCCTGGTGACGGTCCCACGACTTGCTCTTTGCTGTCACTGATGTATTCACAGCCAGAACTCGCATCCCCGTCAGCGCCATTCCCTGCCTTCTCTCCTCCCTTCCTCCAAATGGCAGGGGAGCCACCCTGACAAGAAGTGTGTGTCCTCTTGGGCTCCAGAGAAGCCTTTCTTGCCACTTTCTTGAGTGGTGTGGAAGTCGCCATCAGGTTTTTGGAAAGTACCCAGAAGGTGGGTGCCAGTTTGGGTTAGGGGCGGGCTTCAGAATCAGGTCCACTGTCTGCTGCCAGGCCCAAAGCAGTCCTTGCCTGCCTGTCACTGGAGAAGAGCTTTCTGGCCTTAGGACTGGCAGGTCTCAGGAGAAGGGCCTGCTGGCCAGCGTGTGGCTGGGAAACAATCACACGAGGACAGCAGCAAGCGCAATTCAGCCACGTGTGCACTCCAGTCAGAAGGTACGCTGAAGACCCCCACTGGTTAGAGCCAATGACCCTCACACCCCACCAAATGGGACACAGGTCCAAGAGGAAGAGCAGGGAGCAGGAAAGGTACGTGGGGAGCGGCAGATTCTGGCTGCAGATCTCTGCGCCCTGTTGGCTTGCACAGGTCAAAGCAGGAACCTGTTAAGGTTTGTGGGGCCTGAAAGCCTGAACTAAAGAAATTTAGTTAGCTGCAGATTACTGAGTGCTAAATGCAGCCACCTGGACATGGACTAAGTCATACGACAAGGCAGCTGAAATGAGTCAGCAATTAGCATCGTGATTGGTGTAAAAACTGTATATAAACAATTAATGCTGACCGGGTTGTTGTAGTGGAAGGAGTTGTGGTGTGTGTTTTGGTGTTGGTGTGGAAGAAGAAAACAAATCTGTGATAGACTGAACTTTTGTCTCGCGGCTTCTTATCTTGGCTGGACACAAGGCTGGTAAGAAAAGCTTATACAAAAAGGCTCTCCACGTTCCTTTCTGGCGGAGAACACAACAGACCCCAGCTCTCTCCCTGGGCGGGTGGCGCTGCCCCCCACAGGAAAGCTGGAGCAGCAAAATTCCACTTGCCTTCCGGACGGTACTGAGCCACAATCGTGACAGCCTGACTGGCATTTTTCAGGGCAGCTGCGGCCTCCTCGTGGGTTGCAGCTTTGAGGTCAATGCCGTTCACCTGCAACCAAGCACAACCATGAGCACAATGGGAAGGGGCTTCTCTCGCAAGCACGCAAGACTGAAGCGCAGGCCTCTGAGACCGACTGTGGAGGACAGCCCAGCACACTCGGATCGCAGCCCATGGGCAGCAGGCACTGCTGGAGAGATGCAGAAGCAGGAATTGGAGTCAGAGTCACAAAACATCTATTGTTTTGTGCTCTGACTTGTGCAGATTCAAGTCATGGGTGTCAAAGATCTGGGCAAAGACTTGAATCTGGAACTACTGACTCCAGAAGCAGCATGGATTTGGACAACTTCAGGTACGGCCTGGGGGTGCTGGTTGCACACTCTCATGTTGTGCTGCTTCCTTGTTACCTGAAAGACCCCCACTGGTGAGCCAGAAGCAGGGCGTGCAGACCTGCACAAGCAGCAGGTATTCTGTGTTGAGGCAGGGGGCAGAGACCGGGACGGGGCCTGGAGGGAAATGCTTCTGGTTTGCTCGGGTTTAAGAGTATCGGGCTGCAGAAGAAACTAGCTTGTCAGAATTTGAATCCAGGCCTCCCACTCCTAGTCAGCACTCACAATACCCATGTTCAGTGGCAACAAAGGCTTTGCAGGAGCAGACATTAAAATGCCCTGAGTGCCTTGAGCTACTTGCACCAAGGCAAGCTGCAACTCACCCATGACAACTCACCCATGACACATGCTTCAGAGGTCTGTAGTCAGACACAGGACACTCACGGGAAAACACTGGATCGCTCCCCCCCACCCCCCGCTGCTGGCTGTTCTTGGCTCAGGTGGGGGTGCCTCAACAGGAACTGTAGCTAAGGGCTCCCTCCTCCAGATTCCTCTCTGGGTGGGTGGACTCTGGGCAGAGACAAGATGGACATGGGGAGGGGCAGCCCCCATGCCGGTCTGTGGGCACAATCCTAACCAATTTAGGCAAGCACAACTCCCCCATCTCCCCATAGCCAAGGGGGCAGGGAGGCTGGAGACTGGAGCATGTCTTGCACTAGCCTAACCCCCTCTCTGCCCAGGAATGGCACAGAAGTGTGCTGGGACCTGGAATGTGGCTTCCACCCATCGCACTCCTGGTGCCAGGGGGTCAGCCTGCCTCTTAGGGTGGTCAGCCTGCTCACCCCCAATAAGCAGGGAGGACTCAGGTGACATTGGTTTGTTCAGTGCTTTTTTTAGAAATCAAGGTGGGGGTTCTCAACGCTGTGCCTGTTAACCAGCAGGCCAGGGTTCGATTCCCAGGTCGGCCCCACAAGACAGAGTGAGCTCCTGTCCTTAGCCCAGCTCTGCGACGCAGCTGGATCCAGTCGTATTGGCTCTGCCTTTCCACTGGACTAATTCAGTGGCGTGGAGAGGGGGGATTTGCTACTTGGGGAACAGCCTATCCTCCATAACAATCCAACCCAGGCTTTCGTGCTTTGCATGCAGCGTATGCAGCGCCCAGCACGATACCATAGTCTTCCAAGACTGACGGAGGCCTGCTTTTTTCCCCCCCATTCACTTGTTGCCAAATGGCAACATTTGGTTCCAAAACTAACCTCTTTCCCTGTTCTACAAAGGCAATGAGTGGTCACAAGTGGCTTGGAAGTGGCTGCTCACCGCCCAGCAGGGAGAGTTTGCAAAGAGATCTGAGTTTGGAGCAGTTGACTTGGGGGGAAGGCTGGGACTCTGCAAACATCAGAGATGCCCGTGCTCCATACCGGTGAGTACCCCTCCAAAAGACTGCTGGGTTTGTTCCACAAGGCAAATGTGCTTTGTATAACAGCACGGAGACAGAGCACACTTGCTGTCTAGGCAAAGGTGGGGATCTGAAAATACCTGCCTCTCTGCTCACCCGTAAACCCCAGTGCCTCAGGGAGATGCTTAAGCTCTGGATGTGGCAGGAGACTCACAGAGGGATAGTGTGCTCTGTAGCTGTGGACACGTGAGGTCCTCCATGGAAGACCCAACGACAAGGGGCACCCAAGGCTGGGCGAGCTTGGTGGCTGATGTGGCCAAAGGCTGCTCTGCACAAGCCCCGCCACCCCCTGGACACCATCTCTCAAGGAGGGCCTCGACCAGCTGGAACACAATAAAACTGCTCAAGGGGTTTGGGGCAGAAACTGCTGAAGGAGGAGAGCGATAAAGGCTGTCACAGGAATGGAGGGAGGACGCCTGAACTGGCCACAACACGGCTGGGTCTGTGACCGCACACAAGCCATTTCCCAGGAAAGAGGCAACTGCTGCTGTTGCCACCACACGGGGCGGGGGCAGGGCTGGCTGGGCTCCCCCCAGCTGCCAAGGGGTGTCTGTTTCTACTGCTGGGTGTGAGCTGGGCTGGCAAAATCCCAACACCCACCAACCTCCATCAGCCCAAGATGTTCTGCCCAGTTCTACCCATCCTTACCGAAATGATGCGGTCTCCTTTTCTGAGCTCGCCACTGAGATCCGCAGGGCCTCCGGCCAGAATGAAGGAGACGAAAATACCTTCTCCATCTTCACCACCCACAATGTTGAAGCCAAGTCCAGTGGATCCTCGATGGAGGACCAGCTTCCGGGGCTCCCTAAGAGAGCAGGGATAAAACTCTCAGGCATTTCCCTCCTGCCAGCAAAACAAACTCTCAGCACAGACAGAGCCAGAAAAAACCTTCAAAGGGGGGAAGAGCAAAGGAGGAGGAAGGGAAAAACCCCACGTGAATTCTTGCGCTGAGAAGGGAACTGCCCTTTCCATGGGGCTGGAGAGAAGAGGGCGAGCTCAGAAGGGGAGGCTGAGACAAGAGCTCTGGACTTGGAGGAGCCATGCGGGAGCAGGACAAGCTGAAGGCTCAACCTCCATCAGCATTTGGGGAAAGGATAGGAATGCCCCTTTCTTCAGCCAGAGAACTGGTCACCAGGGGCTCCAATCTACCCTGCCACCCCAGTGTAGTCCTTGCTCTCTCTTTCAACCAGGTTGAAAAAGAAAACAAAACAAAAAAGCACCTCAACAAAAGCAGCCCCATCATCATTGTCATCCCCTCCAGGGAGCCACGGCCTCACAGTGGCTTCCCAGCAGTCCAGCTACTCCATAAGGTATCCATCGGCCCTGCCCCAAACCCCACACTCTCCTGTCCTCCATCTGGAAACCTGTGGTCATCCCGATATCTCTCTCTCTCTCTCTCTCTCTCACTCACTCACCCTCCTATCCACCACTTCACAAGGGGATCTCTTGTGGCAGTTGCCTCCTTATTCATGCTCCGTTCCCCAGAATGCTTCCAGCAACCCAGAAGCCCCATGGCAAACCCCCCAGAAGTGGTCATGACACTGGGTGTCAATGAAGACCTGCCTCAGTGACACTACAGCAGAGAAGCTGGCATTTGGGCTGCCTCCTAGACTGTGCTGCTGAGCAGTGGGGGCAACACTCCTAGAGAGGAACACTGGCTTAGGAAGAGCAGCTCACAGGGGTCACCCCAGACACTGAGTAATTGGGGACTGGCTCAGCCACATCTCCTGGGGGAGTCAGCCCTGGCGTTGCTGCTCCAAACAGACAAGAGCCCCCTTTCCCCACTCTGGACAGGTGCTCTCCCCCTGCCCAGCTGATTAGACTCTCTAATCAGCACTGCAGAACTCTCAGCTCCCTACCTTGTGACCTCGTCATCTCCAAGCATCCCTTTGGGAATGGGGGAATACCGCCCCGGTGACGCTGACGGCAGGGGCTGACCCAGGAAGGTTGACGGGCTGACGTGGTTATCAGCAGGCTGAAAATATGCTGGGGAAGGAGAGAAAAACGGGACACTGACTTCTGGAAACAGCACCTGAAGATTCAAGATTCTGAGTCGGGCTAATGGCCCAAGAAAGGCGGGATAGAAATTTTTTAAATAAAGAAAGAAAGAAAGAAAGATTTGCCTTCAAGGCAGGCAGTGATGCTGGAACTTCCCAGGAGAAAAGGGGCATCCTTTTCCCTCTCCAAAGCCCCACAGCAGCCTCTCCCGTTTCAAGAACATTTCAGTGGTACTCTGATGGTGGTGATTGGAGGCCACCACTGCTCTTCCCCAGCCAAAAGGGACCACAATTCCCCACTGCTGCCCTCCTTCCTCCCCCTGCACTTACAGTGAGTGACATCTGGGGGGGCAAAGCCATCGTTCATGAAGACACTTGTGGGCTTGGCCACTTTCAAATTGACAAAGTCAGAGGTGTTCTTGAGGGCAGCCACGGCCTCCTCGTGCGTCACTTCTTCCAGGCAGACTGCATTCACCTGAAACAAGTCCAGCCCCTGTGCTCAGAGATGAGGGTTGCCCATGCTGGCTTGGCTGTCTTCGCCTCCACCACAAAGCCCCTTCCACCGCCAAGCTACTGCAGTGGAATTACAGGACATGATGCGGAAGCCGTTCACTCCCACCATTTCCAAAGGGTCAGGGTAGCATGCTGGGATGACCCTCTGATGCTGCTGGAGGGGGGGCCGCCCTCCACGCAGAAAGACAGGGAAGGGGCTAAGAACTTAAAACAGCACCCCCACCCAGGGAAGATCTGTACGGCCTCTTTCCCTCTCCTTGTACTTCATTCCACCCCTCTAGCATGCTGGATATCCTGCAGGGCTCAGAGCAGTTGCCACCCCTCTCCTTCCTTGGCCAAGGGGACTCTGCTTTGGAGCTCAGCTGCTGCTCAGGGATTGTGGACAAAGCCCTCCCCAATGGTCTAATCCAGCGTGATCTGCAGCCTAATTCACATGTTGCTTGCAACACATGCAACACATGCAGGGAAGGAAGAGGCTGGTTTTGAGAACACGAGCCCTACAACATATCAGGGTAATTGACCACAGACCGCTACATGACTGTCAATTCACGCTGCAGGCCCCGACAAGAACACACTCTTTCTACAACCCTCCACTATGGGATCTTGAATCACTAGGCCTCAAAACACATACAAATGTGGGGGGGGGGGGAATCTGTCAGGACTCTAAAACTCAGTCTGCAGCAGCAAGGGGCCTTCCCTGCTCAGAAAGAGCCTCCTCTCCCTCCCTCTCAGCCCACCCCAAAAGCACAACTCCAGACCAAATCTGCCAGACTCCTGCACCGTGCAAAAAGGGGGCACCCAAGACACCCTGAGGCCTGAAGAGGAACCCCAAGGAAAGCGCCATCTCCACTCACAGCCAGCAGCTTGTCTCCAATCTGGAGCTTGCCGTCCTTGTGTGCCGCTCCACCTTCAATGATCTTGGTGACATAGATGCTGTTGTCTCCAGGAATGTGCTGGTTGCCAACACCCCCCGCAATGCTGAACCCAAGACCTGCTTCAGGAGAGCACAGACTGTCAGGTCACCTCCATGACTCATGGGAGGAGCAGAGGTTCGTTAGCTTGGGTAAGACATGGGATTGGACAGGGATCTGGCACCCTCCAGGCCCACCCAGGCCCACTCCAGTTTGTCCCCACAAACCTTTGGGGCCTTTCACCAGCTTGATCTCCACCACCTTCTCTGTGACCTGCTTTCTCCTCTTGATGTACAGCCGGACCAGAGATCCTGCTTCCTTCAAGGCTTCCACCGCCCTGCTGTGTGTCACGTCCCGGACGTCCACTTCATTCACACGCAGAATGCAGTCGTTCACCCTGCAGCAGCAGAAACGTGCGAGAGCTGCACCCCGGGGAATATGGCCCTTAGTGGAACCAATTTTTATGTGCACTTAGGAACAGGCCACTGTCCCCAGCACACTTCTGGACTGTGACAAGACCTGCTTTTGAACAGAGAACCACACAGCTCAGGCTTCTTCCCTTCTCTCTCTCTCAGTCCTGCTCCTGGTCTTGCACGGCCTCCTTGCAACTCCCCCCTTTTGCTTCCACCACTGTCAAGGGGAAGGACTGATGCCAGTCGCTAAGCAGCACGCCTGGGCAGGCAGCACGCCTGGGCAGGCACCTCCAGAGCAGCACCGCAACTCACTTCGGTGCAACCACCCCACTCTTCCCACTGATTCCACTGGATCACCTCTCTTAGGATTGCCGGGGCACTCGGTTTATGCTCCATCCACCCAAATGCAGAAAGAGGATTTCCTCATCATGCCCGCTGCTTTGACACCAGGAAATGATGCTCTGGTCTTGGCAAACCCCTGCTTTTCTGGAGGGGCGACACTCTCCTGTAGGGCCTGCTCCAGAAATTCAGAGGCCAAAGGCCAGAACGCTCGATGCTACAGTGCCTTTCACGCCTCGGGCCAGGACTCACTTCTGCAGCCTGCTGGGATCACACCACAGTGCCGTCCCCGAGCAAGGAGGGCAGCACCCAACCATTTGTGGGAGAACTCTGTGGGCTCCTAGAAGCTCCCTAGGCAGATCCCCAAAATGTACATTTTTAAAAACCTTGCAGCAATTCAGAAGGGAAGGGCCTGGTTCTTTTACCACTGCCTTGGGAAACAGTCCTTCAAGCCCTGGGCTTACGAGAAGCTGCTCTGGGCCTCCGAGGAAGGCCCTGATTCCAAAGCGCCCGCAGCAACTTCTCAGGTCTTCCAGCCTCAGGTCAATAACCCTCCCTGGGAGAGAGCAGGCTGTGCAGGTCACGCTCCCCACCTGTTCTATGGAGGAATCTTGTGGTAGAAGAAAGTTCCACTGCTCTTCCACCCGCCACCCAAGATGCTCATCTTCAATGTTTTGGGAGGGCTGTGGGGCCAAAGGTGGGGTCTGGCAGCTCTCCACAAAAAGAAATGTCTGGAACTCTTCACCATTTTTGCATCAAACACCCCTTTTGCTGCCCGAGAGGGGCCAAGAGACTGACCCTCTTTCTACTCATGGCAGCAACGGGCACGCTTGAGGGCATGCAGGAGACTTTGGGGGGGTACATATCCGGACTATTCCTTTGCAGGTTTGTGGGAACTCTGGGATACATGTGGGAAAGCAAAGGCCCCCTTTGCGGGGCTCGCTGTCCTTGGGGATTGGCAGGGACCATCATTCAACCCATCTGACAGTCCCTCAATTCCCGGTAAAGATCCCAAAACATAAGGGAAAGGGACCTGGAGACAGGCAATTCAGCTATATGAGAAGAACAGTTTTCTGGGATGCCACAACCATAGGCATTGGGAGAGCCAGGAGTGGAGGAGGCATGGGCAGAGCCGCAGTGCTGCGCCACTGACATGTCACTCTGCGCTCCACTCCTGACTCCAGCATTCACAAGGTGATCCCTGGTCGCTTTCCCTGCTGGCAAGACCTCTAGTCCACACAGACCCTCTTGCAGCAGAGGGGAAGGGAGTCCTCCTCCCAGACGCCTCCATTTGCTGCTTTCTTTGGAGCAGCTTGAGCAACAGTCCCGTGTCCCAAAGAGCTCCTGTCAAGACAGCAGCCAAACTCAACCTCAGATGGATCCACAGCCTGGCACAAGACAGCTGCCCCAATGCACGTACCGTAGCCTTCCATCTTGGGCAGCTGCTCCCCCCGGGATGATCTTGGTGATAAAGATGCTCGCATCATCCCCGATGTGGGGGTTGTCTGTTCCTCCTGCAATGCTGAAGCCAAGCCCTGAAGTGCCCTGAGAAGCAAACGCAAGGGACGTACATGATGACAACATCAGGAGGCCTTTCATTCTTGGGAGGCCGGCCAGGGAGCCAGTGCAAGCTTGGCAAGGACGAGGGTACTTCCTGGTCACATTATGGCACCCTGATGGATCAGGCCTGAGGGACCGACCACACCTAGGGGCTGAGGGGCTACATCTGGCTTGGCTCCCCACTTGCCTCCAGGAAGCTCACAAGCAGACAACGGAGGAGGACCTTTCCTCCCCCCATTGCTCTCTTGTGGCTGATCACTCAGAGACACTGTGCCACAAGCAGAGTGGGTCAGGACTGGAGACCTCCTCTGCTCTTCCACTGGCTTGGTTCCAAACAGGAGCCATTCCAGAAGCCCTGTTCCTTACTGGAGCCTCTTAGACTTCTGCCAAGCCCAAGAATCCATGTCACAGGCCTTGCTTCTGAAAACTGGAAGTGGTCTATGGAGGCTCCTAGGGCCTTTCTGAGGCCTGTAGTGGGTGGCCAGACCAGGAGAAGCCTTCAGGAGCATCACAACCCATTGCAGAGGACAAGGTGGGATGCAACCTAGTTCTTCTGAAGCTGCCACAGACCTCCCTTCAGTGTTGCTGAAAGGCAGACCAAAGGGCTTGAGAGGAACGGAGGTTCCAGCTTGGAAGCAAAACTCACCCTCTCCAGACTAATCTCTTCATACTCGTACTCCGTGTCTGTGCCGTTGACCTACAGGGACACAGAAAAGGCAAGGGCCAGTTGGAGCAGTGGCACCACAACTCTCAACACTGTCACCACCCGGCCAGGCCCGGCCCCCATTTCCTCCCAGGCCATGAAGCCCTAGCGGAGTCACGGGAGGGAGTCTCAGAACAGCCACTGCCATTGCAGGCAAATGCAAAGAAGTCCCAAAACCGGACTTGGGGAGAGACATCTGGGAGGAACCTGGGGCTTCGGGCTGTCATGGCCTCTGCTTCACTGAATTCCTCCCATGATCATCTACGACCATTTGTTGCCCAAAAAAGCAAAAGAACTGGGGGGGAGCAGAAGCCCTGTCAGCCCCAAAGGGTCAGGAAAGTCCTCGTCAACCTGTTGCTGAAAGGTCCCAATCAAAGTCTACTCCCTGAACCTTCAAAATACACTAAACAAGGATTTTTAATTGGGGGGGGGGGTGTCAAAAAAGTAGTGGTGCAACGGCCCTCAGTCAACCTCCTGCCCCCCAATGCTCAAAACAGAAAGACCCTAAAAATCTGAGAAAAATCCAAGCGGCTCCTTCACTGCTCCATTTGGCTGACAACTTCACCTCCCGCTGGCTGACCACCGGCCAGAGAAGCTCACTGGTCTCAGCAAACTGGAGACTGGGATACCCCCCAAACATAGGGAACGGGTGACATTCCAGCGCACCAAGTCAGCTGGTGAATGAGGGACTTCCAGAGGAGAGTGTGGAGGACCAGCATACGCAGGGGGCTGGCAAGAACGTTTGGCCTCCATAGCTAACCCCAGAGCACTGCTTGCAAGCACCCCAGCATGGCTGAGAAGCAGGCCTGTGTCTGCCTCTCTGAGCCAGGAGGGGCCAGGCACAGCCTTGCTTCAAGGATTTGGCTGAACTCCAACCATTTGGGCCTCTCTCTGCCTCGGGAAGGAGCTCCAGCAAACATCCCACCTCACCCGGGCACCCCACCCCACCCAGACGAACATCCCTTTGGAGACAGGGCAACCCCCCTTGTTCCCACCACCTTCTGAGAGGCTGCTGGGTGTGAAAGGGCGGCCTAAGCAGCCTTGGTCCCTCAAGAACGACATAAGGCTCTTCCACACTTACATACGCCGGGCTCTCTGAAGTCTCTGTGTTCACCACCAGTGGAGGGGGGTTTGCCTGCAAAGGGACGAAATGCATGAGAAGGAGCACCGCCGTTCCTGGTCTCCACTGCAAAGCAACAAGTGGCCACAGCCCAGGCAGCACCAAGGGGAGAGAGCCAGGCCAGAGCAGCCTTCCTCAGACTGTGGCCTGTAGCCCAGTGCACAGTGGAAGCGACACAGTGCTCCTTGTAGCGCCACAAAGCCTGTTGTAGCCCACAGGGATCTCTTCCAGAGTGTGCTGGGGCAAGGACTCACTCCGCAGGCCAAGAATGCTCTGTGGACGGGGCTTCTGGTTTGTGGCCACTACTTCTGGCTTGTTCTGCAGCCCACAGAGGCCAATGTAGGAGGTTGCCAGCTCAGAAGGACACCATAGAAGCCTCCAGACACTCCAAATAAGTGTCTACTGTGATACTACAAGAAGCAGCAGGTGGCAACACACCAGAGAGGATGGGGTGGGTCATGGCACTAAAAAGTTTTGGAAGTGTTGCCTTTACTACACTGACTGCATCACAATGTAAGTGCGCCACAGCCCACTAGGAGGAGCTTTAAGAGGAGCTCTGCTGGGTCAGGCCCAGAGCCCATCTAGTCCAGCCTTCTGTATCTCACAGAAGCCCATGAGATGCGTCAAGGCGCACGAGACCCCAAGATACTTGCGTCGTGCTCCTACCTCCTGCGTCTGGCATTCTATTTACCGCTCCCTCCCCCCGCAAGCCTCCCGCGCCCACCCCCCAAAAACACTACAGTAACCTATTTTTAACACAGAAACCTACTAATTGTACCTCCCACCCTCACTAGTCTGGAGTTGGTAAAAAAAGCCACCCCTGGCCAACTGAGGACAGAAAAACTGTCAACCAGGCTGCTGACCTAACATTTAAGCCCCCGTGTGGGTTGCCAACTCTCCTTCAGGCAGAGGGTGACAGTCCGGACAGAAGCTGGACTAGATGGGCCTTTGGCCTGATCCAGCAGAGGCTCTTCTTCTGCTCTTAGTGTCAGAACCTCCCTCAGACTCCACTCCTCCCACTCGGTCTGCAGGAGAAGCCCAGGCTTCCTTCCCGGCTCTGATCAGGGGATCTTCCCAACAGCCACGGGGGAGTCAAAGCCTTTCCCAGCTCCCATAAGAACCTCAGCACAGCCCATGGCAGCAGGCCCAGAGCCCACTCAGTCCAGCTTCCGGGGTCTCAGACTGGCCCACAAGATGCCTCTGGAAGCACACAGGACAAGATTCCAGCAGCCTGGGGCCCTCCCTTGTACTCGGTACTGAGAGAAGCCACCAGAGGCTGCGGGGAGTCACCATGCTTTGCCTGACCTGATGCGCCACAGCACCTCACTTCTAACCTGGCTGATGCAGCCACCTGAACCTGTGGAGGAGGAGGCTTTGGGGTTCGGTGCCCTATTCAGAATTCAGAGGGGGACTGCCTCTGAAACGTGAAGGCTGCATATGCCCCTGGTGGATCCCTTCATCTGTTCAGGCTTCTTTGATAGCCATCACCACATCCCATGACAGACGAATTGCAGCTGGGCAAAGAAATCTTTCCTCTTTCCTGGATGCACCTTGACTCTGATGTTGTGCGAGAGGGAAAAGAACATCCCTGCACGAACTTCTCCATCTCATGCAATCAGGTATCCCAGACTTGGGGAGCGGAGGAAGCTGTGCTGAAGGCACTTGCAGCCATGTTGCCACGTTGCCTGGCCACTGCAGGCCTTAGTACTATTACTACAAGAACAGACTGCTTTAAATTCTCAGTTGCACAGCTGATAGGAGGGGCACACACGAGGAACAGGCGGGGGATACTTGAAGCTGGGAAGGAGGCGTGTGTGTAGGGGTCTCCGCAGCTCCAAAAGGGATTGTGTATGGGTTGTGTGTGTAGGGGTCTCCGCAGCTCCAAAAGGGACTGTGTATGGGTTGTGTGTGTAGGGGTCTCCGCAGCTCCAAAAGGGACTGTGTATGGGTTGTGTGTGTAGGGGTCTCCGCAGCTCCAAAAGGGACTGTGTATGGGTTGTGTGTGTAGGGGTCTCCGCAGCTCCAACACGCAGTGCAGAGGCATTATGGGCAGAGGCTGCTGTGATTCAGCAGCGTTGCTGGAGCCAGAGGTAGGCCTGCTGCTGCCATGCAACACAGGGCAAGGAGGAAAGTTTGCCCGTGCCCCCCAGCAGCGCAGCAGCAACCCTGAACGTGCCCTTCGTACAGTGCTGGCCAACTGGCAAATGAGGATTGTGCAGCCCATGAAGCCACAGGGGAAGTGGAGAGCAGGTTCTTCCAAATGCTGAGACAAATGTGGAGATGGCAAGCAGGGTGAAGGCCAGGCCAGTCCAGTCCCAGTGACAGGGAGATGCTGTGTTGGGCAGCCTGAGGCAGAAGGCAAACTGGGGTGCTGATGCTGCAGCTCCTGGGTGTGAGCCCCAAACGCATAGACAGGAGAAGAGGAAAGCTCCTCATTCCAAAACAATGGTGGATGGAGAAATTCAAAGCTGCTCTGAATGCCCACTTAAGAGATAACACAGTGTATTTATGTATGCAGGGAGAAACAAACCAAGCCTCCCACCAGGCACTAGACCCAAACTCCCACTCCCCCCTCCCCACAATTAACCAAGATCAGTAGTGCTAAAAGACCATGCCTCCAAAGCAAAACTCCCAGGAGGAGCACACCCGTTCCTCAGAGATGCTACTTCAGGAGGGTGGGGAGGTACATTCTCAAAAGGTAGCCATGCCTTAATTAGCTTCCACCATGTGCCAAAAGTGGCTGGCGTGAGCTGAGCACTAGGCGCCACCCAAGCACCCCCATGCACTATGGAGCACACTGTATTAGAAACAGCAGCACGCAGCATGCAAACGGAGAGAAGGAATAAAAACCTGTGATGTGGCCTCAGCAGGGACCGGCAGGACAGAGACAACGGGAGGAGAGGCCTCTGGGGTCTGGAAGCATCAAGGAAGAATGGTCAGGAGAGGACAGCCCTGGCACAGGAGCCCAGGCGGAACTGTTGCTGGTGACAGGGCTGCCCCAAACGGCTCCCCTATAGCAGGCACAGCTGCAGGCAGAGGTGCTCCAACTGTGCATGCAGAGCATCCAAACAACATGGACTGTTGCACACATGCACCCAAACAGGGGGTCACTTCTCTCTCCCCAGGAGATGACGAGAAAGCCATCAGACTCTTTGGGGGGGGGGCTGAATTGCAGACTCCCACCCTCCAGATCCCCAAGCCCACCCACAGCCAACTCAAGCCCCACTAAGTACTTCACCCATTTTGGGAGAAGTTTCTATCTCATCCCTCCTCCCTCCTGCCCCAGCAACACAGCGCAACACCCATTTTAGCCGTTCAAAGAGAAATCTTCAGCAATCATCTTTGCACCACCAAGCCCCAGACTGCTCAGCACAGGCAAGACCCACCACGCTGGTCACTCATCCTCCAAGGCAGGTGGGAACCAGGCCCAAGTCCCCACCCCGAGGGTCAAGAGGTGCACTTCTGAGCCTCCCCATCACCTAGGCGCACTGGGGGAAGAAAGGCGGTGGCGGCTTCACCACCCACCACTGCCCACCCCGAGTCCTCTGCAGGGTGTGGGTGTTCTCTTGGCCCACCCCCTCCAGGCAGCCATCACTGTGGAGGGGCTTTTTCTGCTGAGGCCACACTGTGGATAGCAGCTGCGGCTTCAGAGGCACTCCCAGCCCTCCTGGCTGGTCTCTTCTGGAGGCCCTGGCCTGAAGCGCCGCCAAGGCTGTCACAGCAAGACATTTCCTCATCCGGACACACAAACACAACCTGGATTCAGGCTCAGAGACTCAGCAGCAAATGACAAGAGAGAACATTTGCAAAGACTGAGCATGTTTTCAAGAAATGGAAGAGCCCAAATACCAAACTGACTGCCCTTCAGCAGCCGACGGTGGTTCTGGGAGAGCAGAAGGACCAGATAAATAGCTTCAGCCAGCCACATCCGGCCCACAAGCCACATATTTGACTCCCCTGGGCTAATGGCTTCAGGGTTTCCTGTGGCAGATCCGCACAGAGGTCTAGGGATGCTGGCGGACAGTTTGATGAACCTGTCAACCCACTGCATGGTGGCCGTGAAGAAGTATAATTCCATGTATGGCTCCTTAGAAAGGGTACTGAGAATAAAAGAGCTAATAATAATGCCATTGTACTAACCAGTTCCATGAAGATCTACAACACCTCTTAGAATCAACACCCAAAAAGACGGCCTTTGTATGATAGGGGATTGGAACGCTAAAGCAGCAAGTCAAGAGGAACCAGGAACAACAGGCAAGTTTGGCCTTGGACTGCAGAATGAGGCTGTCAAGCGAACGTGGGTCACAGCAAACACGCTCTTCCAATAACAGAAGCGGCTGCTCCACACATGGACATCACCAGATAGTCTCCATCAGAGACCAAAATCAGATTATGTTCTCTGCAACCAACGGTAGAGAAGTTCTATACCAAAGGTGTCAAACGCAAGACTCGCAGGCCAAACCCGCCCACCTCACCATTTTATCCAGATGGGGAGCTTCCTCCTCCTGAACCACCTTCCTCCTCCTTCCCTGCTGCTTTCCAGCCAGTCACACCTGGCCCAGCGGCACTCTGCCCTCTCCAGGCAGCGCTGCTAGTGGTGGCAGCAGCAGGAGCAGCCTAGTTTGGAGGCAGCACAGGCAAGGCAGAACAGCAGCTCTCTCCCTTCTGGCGGGAAGAGGCAGGCAGAAGGGATGCTGTGTGCTGTGCTGTTGGTGGAGATGCTGGGCCCAAGCAGAGGAAGGAGCTGCTACTGGGCCAGTTGCGTACGTGCCATGGGCAGACTGGTGGATAGTGGTAGTCTAGTGCAGGGATTTTCAACCTTTTTCATCTCATGGCACACTAACAAGGCACTGAAATTGTCAAGGCACACCATCAGTTGTCTTCATCATTAAAAAGGCAAACCAGGCTATTCAACTGCCCCAATTTTCAACCATGGCACACTGGTTGAAAATCACTGGGAGTAATAGACTCCTCTTAGTAGACACATGCCTAGGATTGGGTTCTCAGGCTACACTTCCCTGGGAGTAAGCCACATTGTCTGTAACAGAACTCACTTCTGAGTAGACATGCGCAAGATTGGACGCTGGCCCTTGGGAGACACCATTCAGGCTAACTTTGACCCTCGGTATGAAACGAGTTTGACACCCCCGCTCTATACAGTCAGAGAAACAAGACCTGGAGCTGACCATGGCTGAGATCATGAGCTCCTTTTTGTAAAATTCAGGCTCAGACTGAAAAGCAGAGGAAACCATGAGGTTCTTCAGACCTCAACCACATCCCATCTGAACACACAGGGCTTAGATTAGTTAGAACCTCAAGAACTGCAGACAGAGGCTCCTAACTTTATACAGGACACGACAACTGGAACCATCCCTCAGAAAAAGAACTGCAAGAAGGCAAAACGGTTGTCTGAAAAAACATTACAAAATGCTGAGGAAAGAAGGGGAGCAAAAGGCAAGGGACGAAGGGAAAAATAGACCCAGCAGAATGCAGGGTGTCAGAGAGTAGCGAGGAGACAAGAAGGCCTTCTGAAACGAGCAGCGCAAGGAAATTAAGGAGAACAACTGAAGAGGCAGGACTAGAGATCTCTTCAAGAAAACGGAGACGTCAGGGGAACATTCTGTGCAAAGATGAGCATCCGAAAGGACAAGAATGGGAAGGACCCAACAGAAGCAGAGGAGATGAAAACAAGGTGGGAAGATACACATCTAGGAGAAAGATCTTCACGTCCCTGACAACCACGGTGTGGTCTTGGAGAGCCAAGTCAAGCAGGCCCGAGAAAGTCTCTCAAACAACAGCAGCTCCTGAAAAATCTTCAAAGGTGACGCTGTCGAAGTAATACATTCAGTCTGCCAGCAAACTTGGAAAACTCAACAGTGGCCTCAGGAGTGGAAAAGATCAGTCTCCGTCCCAGTCCCAAAGACGCTCAAATGACCACACAGCGGCACTCATTTCACCTGCAAGCAGGCAACGCTCAAAAGCTCACAGGATGGAAAAGCTGGAACGAGGGACTGCAGGATGGCTGAGAAAGGAAGGGAGTTCCAGAAAAGCATCTCCAGCGCTTCTGCTCCACTGACGACACAAAAGCCTTTGACTGAACTGTGTGGATCACAACAAACTGTGGCAAGTTCCTTAAGAGAGGGGAACACCAGAGCAGCTCGTGGCTCTTCTGAGAAACCTCAGGAGGCGGATATGGAACAAACAAAAGATTTAAAACTGGGGAAGGAATACATCTAATTGATATGGAGAGAGAACATGATGCGAAAGGCTGGGCTGGATGAATCACAAGTCAGAATTAAGATCAACCTCAGATACGCGGATGATGTCATTATAAAGGCAGAAACTGAGGAGGAACTAAGGAACTTCTTGATGAGGGTGAAAGAAGAAAGTGCAAAATATGGCTTGAAATGTAACATTACAAAACCAAGATCGTGGCATCTTTCCCCATCCCTTCTGGCACGTAGAAGAAGAAATGGAAGTTGTGACTGAGACAGAATCATGAGTGGGGCTGAAAAAGCTGCCTAAGAGAGCAACCAAAGGCTCACTGGGCCGGGGCACCTACCTTGGGAGGGAAGCGTCAGTGCTGGGGGCTCTCTCAGTGCAGAAAGAGAGAGGCTGGTCCTTCCCTTTCACAGAACAGCAGAACCAGGGGACGTTCACTCAGATTGAGTGTGTTGGAAGAGCAAGGACAGACAAAAGAAAGCATTTCTTTCCCCAGCATGTAACTGGCCTGTGGAACTCCTTGCCACAGGACACAGTAATGGCATCTGGCCTAATCTTCAATCAAAAGCTCAACCACCACCTGAGGGAGATCTCTAGGATTTCCTGCTGTAGGTCAGGGGTTGGACTACATGACCTTTTAGGTCCATTCAAACTGCACGAAAAGATTTCTGGAGAAAAGGTCCATCACAAGTTACAAGTCACGATGGGTCTGTGCAACCTCCTGATTTTAGAAGACGACCTCCGAAAGTCAGATGTCAGGCTGTGGCCTTAGGATGCTTGTCATGTACTGTGTGGGCCACTGTAAGATCCAGGAAGGGGACAAGTCTGGCCTTTGGCCTGAGCAAGCAGGGGGCTTTCTACTGTTCTTGTTAACAAGGAAAGGGCTTCACCCAAGGCCCCCCCAAAGAAAAAGCCCCTGAGAGGCAAGTTGGCAATTTCAGAGGGCAGCAGATAAGCCTGGCTACACTGACCACACACAGGGCTTTCTCAGAACACAGGATGAGGCCCAGCAGGCACCTGCCCATCAGGGGGCCCGCTGCAAGGGAACAGCCAGACACTCCCACTGGGGGCTTTGGGGAGCCCCCAACCCAGCTGTGCCTCACTGCAGGCCTGCATGGACAACAGAAGCAGCTCCTGAGCTGCCAGCTTCCCCTTGGCTGACGAAGGCAGTTGGGGGAAGGGGGATTGGCGCCCTCTGCACAGACAAAAACTCTTCTTGCGCAGCTCTGCCTCTGCCCCCAGCCCTTCCCCTGCACCCCAGGGAACCCCTGCTTGTCTTGGGGCATTCCTGTGCCACTGCCCGGCCTCCCCTCCCCAAGAATAGACCAGGAGCAGAGAAGGCTGCCCGAGGCGCTCAGAGTAAGGGTGGGCAGGGAAGCACCACAAAGAGCAGTGCGTCTCCTTTCCTTCCCGCTGCAGCCGAGTGAGCAGACCACTTCATTCCTACGTCTTCTCAGCTCATTTTCATGGATACAAAAGGAAAATTCCCCCCCCCCCCACTGGCCTGCCTGGAAATGGAAGCCACGTGACAGACTTATAAATAGGCTCTGGCTTTTAGAGACGATCAATACCCTCTTCACTCCCATCCAGCACAACCAGGATCCACCCCACGGCAGGACAGCGTCTCCTGCAGGCCCGCCCACCCCTTCTACCATATGCTCAGCAAAACACTTGCAGGCTTCAAAGAGCCCACCCAGCACCATTTGCAGAGGGCAGAGAAGCCAGGCTTCCTGGCAAGGAAAGGAGTGGAGGAGGCTGTTGGAGGCTGGCCACTGAGCAAGTGGGGCCAGCGTGCCCTCATGCGCCTCCAGAGCAGGACAGAAGCCCCCACTTGAACACCAGTTGCCCTCCCAGCCCTGAAAGAGATGCCTTACCTGCACCAGTGAGCAGGCGGAGCGGCAGCCACTGCCCCCCTTCACCTTACACGTGCTCTTGGTGGGACTCTTCTTCACGCTGTCCCGCAGGTTGGTGAAGCGGCCTCGGTGTCTGAATGCAGCAGCTGGCAGAGGAGCTGGAGGGAGAGCTGAAGCCTGCGACACCTGCTGGAAGGCCAGAGGGGCCCCTGGGAGGCCAGCTGGGCCAAGAGCCCCTGCCTCGCAGCCATTGGGAGCCCCGCAGCAGCACTGACCTGGGGGACAGCGAGTGCTCATCCAGCCAACCGGCCGAGTCCTGAGCAAAAGTGGGCCACGTGGGCAGGCCGGCTGGCAGAGGCGCTGTGTGTCTCCCCAGAGAAGCTGGAGCAAAATGCTGGTTGGGCCAGACCAGCATACGATTGCCAGAAAGAGGCCGCATCCTATTGGGCAACACAGAGGCGCTCAGCCCCTCCACTGGACAAACAGGATCGATGTTCGGCGGAGGGCGGTGTGCACACGGCTAAGGTCACCTGGTGTTTCCACCGCTTAGCCCGAGGTGAGGTCCTCGAGGCCACAAACCCCGAGAGGCCTGGCGCCCTGTGGAAGCCCTCCTCCCCTCTTCTCCCCGTCCTCTCTGAGTCATAAGCTCAATGCCCCAAGCTGCAGGCACTCACTGCTGCTTTCCAGGCTGCACCATCGCCTCACGACTCCTCTTTGAGTGCTTCTCTCCATAGTGCCTAGTCAGACGGGAGGAAGGTAAGAACGGACAGGATGCAACCACAGAAAGTGCCTGACTGCAGAGGCAGCAGGAAGCCTGGCACAGCCTCTCCCCCTGCTCACGGGGTGGGCACCAGGACAGCTGCTGATGCTCCCCGGGGCTCATTCAGCCTCACTTGACTTTTAAAAAGGAAGCGCAAGAGGAGCACGAAGGGCCTTCCTGCCACCTCAGTCACTTTCCAGGTCTACCAGGAAAGGCCCAACAGCCCATCATCATCACAGTCAGCCACATCACTGTTCAGGATGGGAGCACACTTGCTGCGCCACGATGGGATGCTGTCAAGTGGGATGTCAATGCAGTCCAGCAGGAATCCAAGAATCCCAGGACACTCAGAGCTGCACCACTAATTGCTTCCAAGCCATCTTCCTGGGTATTTGACAACAACTCAACCCTGCAGGGATGGATCTGATCTCCCCAGAACCCAGAGCAGCAGCCAAAGCCAGGGCAGGCCCTCCTGGTCAGGAGAGAATGGACCAGCTATGGAAGAAGCTGAAATCTGGCCTGGCAGTTCCCAGAAGTGGCCCAGCCCTGGTTCTGCACCTGTCAACACTGGCCAGCAGCAGCCAAGCAAGTTTGCACACCTGGGAATGAGTCAGAGAATCACAGACTGACCCTATTGGGAAGGGACCCAATAGGTCATCTAGTCCAACCCTCTGCCTGTAGCAGGAAATCCTCCTAGAGCTGGCTTGTCCAACTCGCGGCCGGGGGGCTGCATGCAGCTCAGGATGCAAATTAATGCAGCCCTCCTGCGAGTGCTGGCCACCCCCGGAAAAAACCAGCTTAGTGGCAGCTTCCAAATTCCAATTTTGCGTGCTGCTGTGTGCGCTGCTTTTTCCTGGGTCTGGGTGGGACAAGAGTGAGGCAGGAGAGAAGGAAGCTCCTCCCCTTCCCGCTTTGCGGCCACTCAGAGCGCTCCCAGGCAGCCCAGAAGCAACAGCCTTCAGGAGCGCACTCCTCACGGACCGCCTGTGCTGCCGCCTGTGGACCTCGCAGCACCAGCTGCCTGCCCGCTGCAGGTCCTGCAAGCCACCCGTCGTCACCTGCAAGCTACCCACCCACAGCCTCCTTGAACTTCTCCTCCACTGACCACCAAGTAAAGAGGAGCAGGAGGAGAAGTAAAACTAAGGAAAGTAGTCTGAGAGCCCAATCCTATGCATGGCTACTCAGAAGAAAACCCCATTATAATCAATGAGACTTACTCCAAGCTGAAGCTTGGAGAGGATCGCAGCCCGTTCTATGCAGCATGCCTACTCAGAAGTAAGCTCCATTAAAGTCAGTGGGGAGGTAAAGTAAAGGTGGCTATGGTTGCAGTCTGAGAGGCCACTCCTACGCATGCCTATGCACACCCTATCTTGTGGCCACAAATTCAAAGAACCTCCTCTGGCCTGTCCTGGATCTTCCCAACCAGCTTCACTGGCTGACCCCCCTCTCCCCGGAAGAGAAACCCTCTCTAGGTACTCTCTCCACTCCATGCACTGTGTGTCCTGGGTTTCCATCACCTCCCCAGAAACAGATCCAAAGCAGTTCACTGCTCCCAGCAATGCAGCATCTGGAGGCATCACTGCTTGCGACGGGGAATGACAGAAAATCTCAGTCAGAATACAGTCCGGCGCGGAACTTGCCTCCTCCACAGCTGCTGCTCACCCACTGGGTTCAGGCCTGGAATCCTTTCTGACCCCTCAATGCACACAATATGCACTGATTTACATTGCAAGCCAGAACGGCAAGGTGGTTATTCCACGGAAACCATGCTCCCCTCCATGCTCCATACTAGCTGGAGCACTTGCTGTTCTGGTTGTAAACTGCCTCGGTGCACCGTGGAAAGACTGTGACTTTCTCTAAAGTCCCCGCTTCTGAAGCCAGATGTGTCCATGCTATACTTCTGGGGCATATGCTCAGAGATCTATAAGGAACATTGGGAGGGTAGAGAAAGTAATGTGACCTTTATGGTTCCTTACTGTGACCCTGTGACTCTCTACAGCAAGGACTGTATCTTTTAGTCCAGGTTCTGGCCACCACCCAGAATTAAACTGAGGGTCACCTGCCCTCTGGCCTGTTCCAAGAGCAATGGTTCCAGCGCACAGTCATTGGTGTGTCCATAAAACATACTGGGACCTGAACACAGACCTTGAACCCTCAGTAACTGAGGTCATCCATCACAGCCACACTTTCGCCTTCCTGTGTCTGTCTTTCTCCACTCCAAGCTCACCCTCAACACTTTGATCAAGAGATGAGGAGTGCCCAGCACTGCCACTTCTAGAACACTCCATTCAGGGCTGGGGCTCCAGGAATCCCACCGGCATTTTGGGTTCCTTATTGATGAACAGGACTTTTTATTATCTGTCTTCTGATTATCAGGAACACATTTGCTCCCCTTCCCCCAAGTTGCTCAGGTCATGAGAAATGAAGGAACTGGGGAGGCTCCGCACACACACCCCAGTCCAGCATCTGAGACCAGGTCTTCTCTCCCTGCCCTCCATCCCCCACAGAAGACAGCAACGAGGGGCCAAGCAGCTGACCACAAGCCAAGAGAGTCCAGCTTCCTGGAACGGGACAGGGTCTGGAGCCATGACAGCTCCCCCCAGACTGCAAGACCCTTCAGTTGTGCAGCACCAAGGATGGGATGCCATTCTAAACGGAGGCTGAACCAACTCCACGGAAACACTGCTCCCCGTGGAAGAGCATTCTTGCCTGATGGAGCGAGCCGAGTCCTATCCACGGATCCACCGGCCATCTGCTGAACTCACAAATGCTATTTCTGACTCCAAATAAAAAGCAAGAGTATCTAGTTGGAGGTTGCTATGGAGCCGCCATCTGCCAACAGCTGGCCTTTTCTTGCACTCCATGGAGCGTGACTGGAGGTGTTGTCAGGTACTGAAGAGCTCTCCTCAGCCCACTCGGACGCCAGACCCGGGGCCTTTGGAGCTGCAGACGGGATACCTGGCAGGATACAGGAGCTCAAAGCCATGGACCACTGCCACCAAGGACTCTTGAAATCTGGCACCTGGCTCTAGGCAGTCCCACACACTGGATGACCACTGTCCCCTTTGCTGACACGTGGAGAACATTCCCATGCTTTGGAGTTCACAAAAGGGCCAGAGTCCAGGACAGCTGATGATGCATCAGCCCATCACAAGCAAATGTACGGAGAGCCTCAAAAGCAGTTGTGACCCCTCAGGCGCAGATGGGACCTCTACAAACGGAGGTGTAGCTCCGTCATTTGACAATGGAGCCCATAAACTTTGACACTTCTGTGCATGACAGGATTCTTTTCAGTAATAGGCATGGCATTCATCTTTCTATACCAGCGTTTCTCAAAGTGGGGGTCGGGACCCCTTTGGGGGTCGCCTAAAGACTCCTGGTGCAAGGGGCCAGGTGGGAAGACCCGGCAGAAACGCTGGAGCCGCTGCGGCTGGAAGGAGCCGCTGAGAAGCAGCTCAGAAGGAGCCTCTGAGCAGCTGTGAGACAATGTGGAGCCTTGGGGGCAGCAAGGATTGTAGCCTTAGAGAGCAGTTCTATGCATGTCTACTCAGAAGTCAGTCCCATGATAGTGAATGGGATTTACTCCCAGGAAAATGCTAGTATTGCAGCCTTAGAGCCCAGTTCTATGCACATTTACTCGGTAGCAAAATAGTAGCAAAATTACAGTTATGAAGTAGCAATGAAAATAATTTTATGGTTCGGGGTCCCCAGAACGTGAGGAACTGTATTAAGGGGTCACGGCATTAGGAAGTTTGAGAACCACTGATCCATACTGTATAAATAAATCTGAAGACACTGACTGACTGACTCAACGCCCAGCCAAAACTGCTGGGCCCAGAAGCATGAAATTTGGGGAGGGTTTTCCATCCATGACGGAGGCACCCACTAAAAACCAGTTTTCAGAAATTCCAACCAGGGGGGTGTGAAAAAGGGTGCATCACATTTTCCTCCTTATACTTTACATTGAAGGATCAGTGACTGAACAACATTCCACCCCAACCCTTGGAGAAGGAAGGTATGAGGAGAGAAAAAGAGAGGAGACCAGCTAGACTCTGAGGAGCCCAGCAAGAGCAGCCCGTTCCTTGAGGGAGAATGAGGCGCACGGGAAAGACAGGGTCGCCCCCACACCAGGAAGGAGACTTTGTCTAAGTCCAACCCATTCTCTAGAAGTGGGAGGGGCTAACCCAGCCTGTGAATGCTCCTCTTTTCCTTGCCTCCAGAGAACTAAAATTTCACTCACTCACTCATTGACTTATCAATACCCAGACAAAACCATCAGACCTTGGGGAAAGTCTTCCTTCCATGACGCAGGCACTCCCTAAGAAATTCTAACTTGAAGGGGGAGAAAAGGGGTGAAACACATGTTCCTCCCAATACTTCCATAGAATCCTAGAGTTGGAAGGTACCCAGTAGGTCATCTAGTCCAACCCCCTGCCTGCAGCAGGAAATCCTCCTAGAGCATCCCTGGCAGGTGCTCATTGAGCCTCTGCTTGAAGATCCCCAGTGAGGGAGAGTCCACCACCTCCCTTGGCATCTCTTCCACTGCCGAACCACCCGAACCCTCAGGAATGTTTTTCGGATATCCAACCGGAATCTCCTCTCTTGCAGTTTGTCCCCATTGGTTCTAGTTCTGCTTTCAGAGGCAGCCAAGAACAAATGAGCCCCTTCCTCCCTATGACAGCCCTTCAGGTATCTGAAGAGGGCAATCAGGGGTCCCCTCAGCCTCCTCTTCTCCAGGCTGAACATCCCAAGTTCCCCCAACCTTTCCTGGTAGGGCTTCCCTTCCATCCCACTGATCATTCTTGTCACTCTCCTCTGGACTTGCTCCAGTTTGGCTGCATCTTTCTTCAAGTGAGGTGCCCAGAACTGAACACAGGACTCAAGGTGAGTCTCACCAATGCAGAATAAAGAGGAACTAGAACTTCTCCTGACTTGGAAGCTCCAGTCCTCTTAATGCAGCCTCCAATGGCATTTGCCTTCTTTGCAGACACATCACCTGCTGACTCATGTTCAGCTTGTGATCCACAGTGGCGACTCCAAGATCCCGCTCACATATTGTGCTGCCAAGCCAAGTATCCCCCATTTTATACCTGTGTTTTGGGTTTTTATTGCCCAAGTGCAGAACCTTCCACTTCTCCCTGCTAAAGAAGGGGAAGAAGAATTCTTCCACTTCACACTGGAAGAATTGATGACTGTTAGAAATTTAACCTCAAAGGGGGTGAAAAGGGGTGCAATGAATTTTCATAGTATACCTAACACTGAAGACCAATAAAACCTAGCCCCAAACTCTGCACCTGCCTGGTAGGGGTGCCCCTGGTTGCAGGCATGGTGCACGGGGGGAGGGGGGGTGGAGAGGTGGGGGTACACTGAGGTGATGTGGTAGGGGAAGTAGTTACACAGTACTTCTGCAAAGGAGGCTGTGCACAGGAGATTTTTTTTGGGGGGGGAGTTTGCATAAGGTGTTTTTTTTTTTGCGTGGGGTGTGTACATGGCATGGGGTTTTTTTGCAAGGGGGGGTTTTAAAGACATGCCCAGGAATACAGATATTTAAATTTTCATCAGTCCATATACATAAAACTGAAGTCAGACTGACTGATAAACGTGAAATTTGGGGAGGGTGTTCCTTCTGTGATGGAGGCAAACACTAAGAACTGTTTTTTAGGGAATTCAAACCAGAAGGGGTGAAAAGGGGCGCAACACGTTTTCATTCCCATACTTTACATTGAAGAATTCCTGTCTGATGGATGCTCTGCCCAACCCCTGGACCAAGAAGCATGAAATTTGGGAAGGGTGTTCCTTACGTCACATGAGAATCCACCAAGAACTGATGTTTAGAAATTGAATCCCTCAAGGTGAAAAAGGGGTACACGGGGGGAGGGGTTTTTTTTTACCTGCAATGGCAGGTAAATTTTGCAAGTAGTAATAATAACATTGTGCAACAAAAAAAAATTTTGTTTGTTTCCTGGGATGTTAGAACTGATTTTGAGTATATTGGGGGTGCCAATTCCAGATACATAAACAGTTTTTCTCTGTTAGCTATACTTTTTGAGATACAGCGCTAACGAGTGTCTGTGCATCTGCCCGTCAAAAGTCTAATTTTCCATAGGGTGCCGTGATGTTTATATCTCAAAACTAGAGCTAATAGGTGAAAAGGTCTATTTGAAATCAGCACACCGAATATACACAGAATCAGCTCACAAAACCTGGGAAACCAAACCACTGTTGGGCAGTCTAACGGCCAAAATTAAACACAGTGAAAACAAGCAGGAAGGTATAGGCTGCCTCCAGTCTCTGTTGGGAACGGTGGCTCAGCTACTGCCCCTGATAGTAGAGCCACCAAGTCTGGATTTCATTGAATCACAGAGTTGGAAGGGCCCTACCAGGTCATCTAGCCCAACCCCTGCCTAGTACAGTCTCTCTGCCAGTAGCAGGAAATGGCATTCCAACAGGTGCTTGTCAGGCCTCTGCTGGAAGTTCCCCAGAGAGTGAGAGGCCATCACCTCCCTTGGCAATCTGCTCTCAGGTGGACGACTGTGCTGATGCGGGTGCTGGATTTTGGGCTGAGAAGCTTACATGCCAAGGGAATAACCAAAAGATGCATGAGGCTGGTCTACAGATTGGGGTCAACAGGGATGGGTCTGAAACCACTTCATTGCCCTAACTGAATTCAAGTCATTTGGACCAGACCATCTGCATCCTGGACTTCTAAATGAACTGCTGGATGTTCTTGCAGAGACTCTGTCCGTCACTTGTGAGAAATCCTTGAGGATGGAGGTGTTGTAGACTTGAACACCTGAGGCCAATGGGGGCTCTCAGGGAGGGGTCCCTCTAAGTCTGTTGGAGCTGTTCCTCTATGGGTGCTTTGATGATCTAGGGCTTGTGCGATGACATTCCCGTAACAAGGAGGGAAAAGGGGGGCGGAAGACTTGGGAAATTACAGACCTGTCACTGATTTCAATACTGGGGGAAGGTATTAAGGACACATAATAAAGCACACTGTTTGCACACATCTAGACAAGAACTCACTGATCGGAAGAACCCAGCAGGGATTTGTCAAAAATAAATCTTGCCAGACAGATCTCATCTTTTCCCATTGGGTTCTGCGCTTACAGGACTATGGAAATGCTGTGAGCGTCATCTATCCTGACTTCGGCAAAGTATTTGACAAGGTCCCACATGACACCTAATCAGCAAGGCGGATGATACAGTTTTCATTTATCTATTTATTTTAAGGAATTTATACCCACCATTCCCATGCCAAACCAAATGCCCAATCGTTAGATGGGTTTGCAAAGGGTTGGCTGGCCAAATACAAAGGGTGTTAGTCAATGGCTCTGCTCAGCTTGCAGGACAGAGTCCTGCAAGGGATGCCCACTCAGGCAGCTACTTTGACCAAGCAAAGACCCCCTTGGTGTACCCTCCTCTGCACCAGCTTCCCCCCCCCCCCTTGTCTCAGGTCTTGAGCCTGCTTCTCTTTAATAATTTGTCAGACTTGGATAAGGGGCTACAAGGGAGCCTCATCTAATTTGCAATGACATGAAGCTGGGGGAGGAGCAAAAATAATAGAAGACAGCAGGAGCTTTCAGGAGGATCTGGACAAAACTATTGGGCTGGAAGGAACAGGATGATGTTCAACAGGAAGAAACGCAAGGTTCTGAACTTGGGCAAAAATAAAGGGGGAAGGGAATGGGTTTCCAGTGGTGCAACAGCCACTGGATCCTCGCCATCTCCTTGATGGAAGGTGGTTCCCAATCATTTGCCCCCCTCCCTCCAGAAGGGCCTTGCTCAGAGGAAACCTTCGCAATTCCCACCACCGCAATCGAAAGCATCTGCAGGGGGCAGGAGTTTAGGTTTGAGTTGTTCATAGGTGACCATATGCTGAACAGGAGCCAGCAGGGAGATGCAGCTGCGAGAAAAGCTAATGGACCAGCAGAAGCCCAGATGATGAAAAGTCACAGTGACTCTGTGGTGCTTGAAGGCAGGACTAGAAGAAGCCATCGGGCCTGGGACTCTTTGCCGCCTGCCATGGCAAGGCTAGCTGGCCAGGGACCCTGCAGTAACTGCCTGTCCTAAGCAGGAGGTCGGACTGGACCCAGGCGGTGGTCCAAGAGTGGGCTGTAGTAGAGAGTCACAGCCCAGCAGTTGATGGTGGTTCTGGTGAATCCAAGGACCAGATAAATAACTTCAGCAAGCAGCAGTTGGTTTATGGATCTCTTGTTTGATTCCCCTTGGCTGATGAGATCTTGGGGTACTGGCGTCAGCTCAGTGAAAGCGTAGCCCCAACATGAGGTGGTGGGAAGAAAGCTCTTTCCAAGTGGGACATACATTAAAAAAGGACAGAGAATAAAAGAGCCAAGCACAAAACAATGCTAAGGGCACATCTGGAGTCATGTCTCCAGTTTTGGTCATCACAGAAGACCACAGATTCCAAAGCAGTTTTCTGACTGACCACTTGTGGGACACAACCAAATTCTGGGGGTGATGGAGATGATGATGGAAGGATCCGATAACTAAATGTCCTGAAGTTATTCAAAAATCAGATACTGTCAGAGCAGAAAAAGCACAAGTGGCCAAAGCCCTGGGTTGGGCCAGTGCTGAACCCACCAGGCCCTGAACTCCACCACTGCCTCTGCAGATGCAGATGCAGATGCTGGCAGGCGGCAAGAAGTGCAGCTATTCGTCCCTGCTATTCTGAGACTGTCTGAAAAAAGAAGGTGCGAGGCCTGGAAGGGCTCTTCCCAATGCTCAGGGAGGCAAGAGAAACACATCCAAAAAGCTCCATCTTGCAAAGTTCAACAGGTGGGAGGTCAGGAACACTCTCATCAACCAAGAGGTGCTCACGGCAGGCCCGGCAAGGTCCATTCTTGGCCCAGCACCCACATTTGGCCTCCAACTGTGGAATGTTATGGCCAAGCATCTGTGTAGAAACTACACAGCTTAGGAGAAGCACTCAGCAGCACGTCCCAGACCCTGCAGCATCCCACCCCATGGGCAAGCTCCTCAGCACAACCGGTGTTCTGGCACAACCCAGGGACCGCTCAAAAGCTTTCATGCTCCACCCACTGACAACCACAGCTCTTGGGCACCAGATACCCGTAAGGGAAATCGTGGACTCTCCTGCTTTTTCCAATACAGCAGGCAGCATCAACTGCTGCCCCCCGCTTTGGAGGCCTGTTGGAGGTACCCTCTGTTGCTGTCAGGGTGTCCTGGGACAGACTCAGGCCTTCCTAAGACCTCCCAGCTCCACCCCAAGAGGACCCTGAAACGCTTCTCAGGGCACTGCTGCATATTCATCCTTGGGTTTCTAGACCTTTTAAATATGGTTCTCCTGAGCCTGGCATTTTGCCAACTCCCTTTGGTGGTGTCGTCAAAAGAAAAGGAAAAGGGTAAAACTCTCAGAAACAGACTCGTAGCAAAACAGAGAATTTCTGGTGATGCTTAGAGGCAACCCCCCCCCCCCCACAACACAGTCCGTCCACAACAACAGCATCCCCAACAGACAGCTCTCCTGCATGTGCTTCAAGACCCCCAACAATGGAGCACCTCCATCTCCCAAAGTAGGCAGTTCCACTGCCACAAAGTTGGTCCCATCAGAAGGTTCTTCCTGGCATTGCCTGCAGCTCTCCCTTGCTGTTATGTCAGCCTGTCTGTCCTGGCCACACCCTCCGGGGGACCTGAGGACAAACCTGCTCCCTCCCTCCTACATGATGGCCCTCCTTCGGATGTCTCTGGGCAGTTATGGCCCCTTCCCCGCTTCTCCTCTGCCACCTATCCTTGCAGGACATGGTCTCCTGGCCCCTCACCATCCCGGTCGGGCTCCTCCGGAACCATTCTTGGTGGGCAATGCATGAAGGAGCCCAAAGAGTCTGCTGGAGGCCAAATCGAGAGGTGTCGTTGCTCTCAGCAGCCTTGATACTGTCCTTTAGAGGCTGCAGCCTAGAATCATGTTTGCCTTCTTTGCTGCTGCATCACACTGTGTTGGTTCCAGTCAAAGGCAGCCAAATCCTGCCAGCTGCAAGGCTGTGGAAACAGAATGCAGGCGTCTTGTTGTCCAGAGTGATCCCCAAAGCAGCTGGTGGACCCCTTAGTGATGCCAGAAGTTGGCCTGATCCAGCAGTTGGGATTCTCTGATTTCCCTTCTCTTTAATCTTCAGCCTGGACTGCCACTCAGAGCAGGTCCTGCTTCCTCCCTGTCCCTCTCCTGAACACGGAAGAAACGGAGGGCAAAGCCCACGACCCTTTCTGCTGAACAGTCTCTTCAGTGAGAGGGACAGATAAGGCTGGTGGGAGCTTGAGGGTCAGAGCCTCTGAGCAAAGCTCAGCACAAGGCAGCTGTTCCCAAAGTGGGGATGGGGGCCCCTTGGGGGTGAAAAAGCTGGGCGCTATGACCTTGGAATGGAGCACTCCGGCTTCAATCCATACTTTCCTTGACTGTCCTTCCTTTAAGGAAGAAAATAAACAATAATTTCCTGGAAGTAAGTCTCACTGAATACAGTGGGATTTCCTTCCAAGTAAATCACAACAATGTCACTTCTGGCCATGACATCACTTCCAGGTTGATGAGATCACTTCTGGGGAGTCCCGGAGAAATTGTCCTTCTCAGAAGAGGGTCCTGGGCTGACGTGGTTGAGAACCACTGGCTTAAGGGCTGGGCGGGAGTGAAGCCTCCAGTTCTGCGCAGGGCCCTTCAGTTGCCAGCAGGTGTGTCTTTGGCCTGACAGGGGGCAGGAAGCCCCTTTCCCACTCCAGACTTGGGGTGGGGGAGAGACCAGCAAGAGGGGGTTCCAAGAGGGACCCAAGTCCTGCTGCATCCAGTGCTGAAGGGGCAGGTCCAGTGAAGGAGCCAGGAACTCACCAGCAACAGACAGAGCCTGGCCACTAATGCACCCCCAGCCCTTAGCCTCCTTCCGCCCTGACACAGACCTGCCTTCCAGGACAGCTTCAACCATTCTGGTGGCAGCAGGAAGCCTGAAAGGCCAGTCCTGGGGCTGGGGGGAACTGGTAGAGAAGCAGGCCAGGGCATAGCCAGGCCAACACCAGACTGCCAGAGCTGCTGCTGCTGCAACCACAGGGGTTCTCCAGAGCCAGTCTGGTTCCTCAGCTGCCCAGGCTCTACACACCCCAAGCTGCTGTCTATGGGCACCAAGTCCACCCCCCTTCCCGCAGACACTGCCTGGGTGGGTGCTGCCCACCCAGGCAGCAGGCACTGACCGGATGTCTATTTCAATTCAAGAAGGGATACCAGAGCCAGGTGGTTAAGTTACAGGAAGGAAGCGACAGCTGGGGAGGGAACGGAATGGGAAGAGACCCTCCTCACCCTACAAGCAGGACAGGACCAGATCAGGCTGCCACACGACACACATCCGCAGTCACATACACACTGCTCCAAGAAGGAGCCCTGACCCCAAGGAAGACAGGCTTTGCAGTCTTGGAACTCCCAGGCAGAGCTACTTTGAGAGAGGCTGCAGCATCCTCTGGGACACGGCCTGTCAATGAGCCCCACTCAGCCCTCGTTTCACAGGTGCTCAGCCACCCCCCCCCCACCACTCCGAGGCATGAGACTGCTGAGAACCTGGGAGCTGCAACTGTGACATATGGCCTGGCTCCAGCCCTCCCAAGCTGAGCCTCCCCTCGTAGCAACAACTGGCCCTCCCTCTGTCCAGACCCCCTGACACCCATTTCGAGAAGAAGCTCAGTGTTACCTGGGTGGAGCTGGTGGCAACCGAAACACAGTCAAAGAAGCGGGGCCATCGTGCCAAAGCAGCAAGGACCTGCTGCCAGCGGGAGGGCTCCGACTGGCCGGAGAACACCTCAGCTGACTCCTTCTTGGCCCAGAGCTTGGGCTTGGACCCTCCCGAGCCCTGGCCAGAGCTGGCATTGCCACCACCACTGCGACTGGCACGCGAGTAGAGCAGAGTGCTGTTGCCAAAAATGTAATTCATCTCTGCAGCCCTGCAGGTGGTTGTCAGGCAGGCAGGCAGGCAGGCGCGCTTCCCCGTCAGCTGCCGAGTCGGGAATGAGCAGCCGAACGGCAAGCAGGCAGAATTACAGCTGCATCACTCCAGAAGGCAAGGGATGGGGAGGCGGCTGGCTTGACCGCTCACACCGGCCAGCACGCCTCCATCTACAAGCCGCACCTGTTGCATAGTAGAGAGGCGGCCTGCAATCCACTCCCCACACTCAGGCCCCTGCCTGTCTCCACACCTCCTCTTCTGTCTGCAGCCAGAGCAGTGCTCAGGGGACAAGGCCCACTAGCAGGTGCACCAGGATGTGGCGGCCACGACTGCTGACGACAGACTCTCCCTCCCTGGGGATGATGATAACACACATGGGGGGGGGGAGCGAGCGAGAGGGAGCTGGCAGCACAGCTGACTGGCATTAGAAAGCCAGAGGCACCTTGCAACGCCTTGCTGCTGGCCGATGCACTCACTTGCAGCTGCTGTTCTAACCGGCAGCCCCTTCCCTGCATGCTCAGCCATCAAAGCAGGCCCCGACTGTCGTCTCCCGGGAATGGGCAACCCAGGGATGAAAAGCAGGGTGGTCAGAATGGTCTGCCTCTGCGCCTTCCATCCACCGCCCATACAACACCCACCACCCATACAACCTGGGCTCGACATTGAAGAAGGGGCATGAGGCCCTCCCAGAGAGGGAGACAGAAACCCCCACTGTCCTGCTGCGCCCTCCTCAGCGCTCTCAGGATAAGCAACCCTGGCTCCAGCAGGGTCATGAGAGGAGCTGGGGCTGGTCGCCAGGAATAGCTCCCTGAGCCAAGAGGGAACACCTCCAAGCCTTCTTCCTTTCCATGGCAGAGACTAACCTGGGGGAGAGCAGAGAAGGCCCAAGCAAGGGGGCAAAGTGTCACTCCCTGCACCTGGCCAGTCAAAGGGAAGAGTCTTCACAAGAGGAACCTGCCAACTCCAGTGAGGATTTGCACGACAAGCCATTGCAGAGAACCCCTGCACATGCCTTCCAAGCCAGCTGCCCCTCTGCAGATCAAGCAGCACAGCAGCCACATGTGTTGCAACTCAGCTGACCCTCCTACCCGCAAGTGCCTGGCACCCCCACTCTCCAGTGGTCACAGCCAGAGGCCAAGCCTGTGGACTGGAAGCAAGTGACAGGGACACCACCCACCGCTACTGCAGCAGCAACAGGCACTCCAGACAACTAGGGTTGCCATATCACCCATTTAACTTATGTACACACAACACAACCCGTGAACAACATCACAATAGCACCCCTTAAAAAGGACGCTTCCCAGAAGCATCAGACCTGCATCCCAAATCAAGAACACCCAAGGAGCTGGGCAGGAGGCTTGGCAGGAAGTGACCCCGGAGTAGGGCAGGGGCCAGCTTCATCCCGGGGAAAGGAGGGCAGTCAAGGGCTGAGGGCAGCCCTTCAGGCCTGTTCCAGCTGCCAGAGTTGAGAACAGCACTTGGTACGGCACAAGCCAAAGTGCCATTAGTGGGAAACGAACGGCGAAAGCCGGAGCTTGTACTGCAGACGCACTTCTCCTCCAGAATCCCCCTTTTCAAGGCATCCAGGCTGGGTGCCCAGATCACATCCTAATGACAAGTTCCACAGACTCATGACACGCTGGAGAGCCTCATCATCAGCATTTTATTCAGTCATGGATCCAAGGCTAGTCTGGCTGTGCTGCCCCCTTCCCTGTCATTGTTTTCAGGCATTGTGTGCCCGGGGGGGAGGGGGGGCAGTTTTCTTATCCTACAAGCTCATCGGCTGTCCCCCCTCCCCTGCCTGCACTCCACTGCAAATGGCACATCTGTGATCTTAGCCTTTCCCTCCCTCCCTCCCTCTCACACACAGACACACTGCTGTGCATGCCTTCTTCAGACCTAAACCAAGCACTCCGCAAGGAGAGTCTTTCTCTTAAAGGGACACATGACCCCCTTTTCTGGCTTGCTGGCTTTGACAAAATCCCTTTAAGATGGTTCCCTCACCTAGTGGAGTGCCAGTGTCGGGTGGGCTGGAAGAGTGTGTGTGTGAGAGAGAGGGAGGGCAGGGGGAGAGAAGATCACAGAATCTGCCTGTGATGTACCATTTGCAATGGAGTGCAGATGGGGGACAGACAGACCCGGTGAGCTTGTAGGATAAGCAAACCCCACTTGCACACACTGAAAACAGAAAGGGCATTTGGGGGCTGTTTAGCAATAGTGAGGTATTTGTTTTCAGTGCCCCTTCCTGGAAGAAATCCCTTGTATAAACAGGCCTGCCCTGAACTTTCTTTGGTCTGTCCTGTTGCTGCCAACACTCAGTTTTAGCGAAGCTCCCCTTGGTCTGGTGTTGTGTGAGAGAAAAGAGCATCTCTCTCTCCTGACCTTGCATTTTGTCTGTCTCAATCATGTCCCCTCAGGCGCCCTTTCCAGACTGGAGACCCAAATCAGACAGAAGAAGCCCCTCCGCAGTGACCATTTTGGCTGCTCTCTTCTGCACCTTTTCCATTTCTCAGGATCCTTTCTGAGATGTGGGATCAGAACTGGATGCAATACTCAAGAGGTGGCCTTCCCACTGGTTTATACAACAGGGTTTTATTCTCCATTTCCTTTTCATGATCTTCTTCATTACAACTGCACGTTAGGTCAACACTTGCACTGACGTGTCCACCAGCACCGCAAATCGCTCACAGAAGGCTCTGAACTCATTCGTCTATACGTAAAGTTTGGGTTCCTCGCCCCAAAGTGCATGACTTGGCTTCAAGAAAATGCATCTGCCGCTCTGCTGCCCAATCCTCCTCCAGCCTGGAGAGAGCCTTTTGCAGCTCTTCACAGTCTTTGCCACTTGGGAAAATGTTGTGTTGTTGGCACAGCACTCTTCCAAGGACAGATCCTCCAGGCACACCCCATTCACCTCTCTCCATAGAATGACTTGCCCTCTCTCCGTTTCCTGGTCCTCAACTAGTTCCTAAACCATGAGAGGCTCTGCCCTCTCATTCCCTGACTGGGCTGTTTCCTTCTCAAAGCTCAGATCTCTGATGCCCACCAATTCCATAAGGTTTGTGAGGCAAGACTGGCCTTCCAGAAGCCCTGCTGGTTCTCCCCGACTGCTTCGGTGTTTTAAGATTGTTATCTATGACCAGTGGGAGTAAAGTTTCAAGAATATCTGTGGACCAAACGCCAGGGCTGGGCACCGGCGCTGGGAAACAGCAGGCACTGGGTGGGCACTACTGTGCAATGACAGGAAGTGGGCACCAGACGGTACCAGGGGACAGTGGCATGCAGCAACAGGCACCAGCAGGCATCCCTACATCACAGAAGGAATAGGCTCCCCAAATTTCATGCTTCTAGGTGAAGAGGTTGGGGCTCTGTGTTCATCAGTCAGTCTTCCATGTTAAATATTGGGACAAAAACACGCTGCACCCCTTTTCACCCCCTTACAGGGTAAAATTCTAAAAACTGCTTCTTCATGGGTGCTCACGTCACAGAAGGAATGCACTCCCCACATTCACGCTTCTATGTCCAGGGGCTGGATCTGACCCGGGATGGGTAAGCAGTTATTCAATGCAAAGTACAGCGGGGCCTTGGTTTACACGCATAATTTGTTCCAGAAGCCTGCTTGGAATCCAAAACACTTGTACTGTAATCCAAAGCAAATTTTTCCATAAGAAATAATGGAAACTCAATTTATTCCACAAACCAAAAATCTATATACAGTGGTACCTGGCTTAACAAGCACCTCACTTAACAAGTGTTTCACATAACAAGTTTCACTTAACAAGCAAGCACGCTATGGGTACGCGTGCTATGCAGCCCTGATGCTCCACAGCTCCAGAGGCTCTTTAAAAGGGCTGCCAGTCAGCACTGCTGCCTCTAACTGCCTCCAATTTGGGGGCAGTTGCCTGGGGGTGCCAGAGGCAGCTGCCCCTAAGTGACCCCAAGTGCCCCCACCGACCACCGACCACTTGAACCTCCAGCAGCAGCCCAGGTAAGCCTTCCAGAAAAGTGTCTTTGATTGCAGCCTCCTAACCGCGTCTACCCAGAAGTAAGCCCCATTGTGTTCAATGGAGCTTACTCCCAGGAAAGTGTCTTTAGGATTGCAGCCTAAGTAGACTTCATAGGATCCTGCACATTGAATGCATGTTTTGAATTCAATTCCAGTGTTTTGTCATCATTTTTACATCCAGTTAATATTTTAATATGAATATTTTGGGTGTTGCGAAACCAATTGTCTGAGTTTCCATTATTTCCTATGGAAAAATCTGCTTCACTTTAAAGAGCGTTTCACTTAAAGAGCAGGCCTCTGGAACAAATTAAGCTCTTTATGTGAGGCACCACTGTACAAGACTGCATTAGAAACATTACAAGACTAGAAGAGGAGGGTTCTGCCTGGAGCTGATGTTAAGTGACTGACCTATAGTTTCCTGGCTTCCCTCTCAATTTTAAAGGTTGGCATCCTTTTAAAGGGTTGCTATCTTCCCATCCTTTGGATGAGGTAATGCAAGCGGTTAAGACACCGTGCCTGTTAACCAGCAGGCCAGGGTTCGAGACCCGGGTCCCATAAGACAGGACAGCTCCTTTCCTCAGCCCAGCTCCTGCCAATCTAGTAGCTTGAAAGCAGGTAAAAAGCAAGCAGAGAATAGATGCCACTTTGGTGGGAAGGTAAAACAACATTCTGGGCACCTCCGGCAGCCAAGGTGGCTCCAGGACCACAGAAGTGTCTTTGACAACTCTGGCTCGAAAGGCGTAGAAATGGGGAAGAGCACCGCACCCTACAGTCTGTCACAACTAGCAGCACAAACCGCAGGGGACGCCTTTCCATCCTTTTGCAACACAGTAGTTTAAGGGACAAGTCGCTTATTTGACTGAATGGACCAGAGACCTCATTCCTCAGTCTCTCCTGGGCTGATGCCATCTGGACTCAGTGCCTTATGGATCCTTAATTTGTCAATTAGGGCTGTGATTCCTTAGTCAGAAGGGCCATCAGACAGCGGGATCTGCCTGAGGTCTTCTGTCATGAAGACAGACACCCTGTGGTTTCTGGCACAGTTTGCTTCTCCAACTGCTCCCTCATAGGGAGGGGGCAACTGCCACATTTTGCTGCAGGCCACCACCCAGCTCAGTACTGCTGTGTTCCTCTCCCTCCTGGATCACTGGGAACCTGCTGGGTGGCTCTGTGATGGGGCCTCACTTTCACTTTAGAGCAGGGTGTCCAAACCCTGGCCTGGAGACCAGATGTGGTCCACAGCAAGCCTCCATGTGGCGCTTGAACAAACCCTGGATGGTCCTCCAGAGGCAGAAGGTATACTGAGGGCCAAGGAAGCTGAACATACAGATCTGAAAACATTCCTAAGTTCGGATATATCTATTTGTATAAATTTGTGTAAACTTATTCAAATTTGAAATGCAAGTTAATTTTCCCATGACAGTGTCAGAGAGATGATGTGGTCCTCCTTGCCAAAAGTTTGGACACCCTGCACTCAAGTCTTAGTCCAGTTGTGGTCTGGACTAAACTATCTGGGCCTTTCCTGTAAGTGGGATGGGTGTTTCTGTCCCCAGAATGCCTGACTAGGAGTGTGTGTTTCAATCCTGCAACTACACTCTCAGCTGCACCTACAAGCTGTTCCACTGCAGCTGGTGACACAGCTGGAATCAGGAGCTGTGCGAGAAGCGGAGCCGAGATGAGCAGCTGGACACCTTGGACTCTTTTTTTCAGCTGACCCCAACAGCCCCCCTAGACACAAAGGCTGCAACTTTGGGTCCCAGCACTTGATGGGCTGAAAAACCAGGGGTGCATGCTGGCTGGAAGCAGCTGCCTGAGGCAGGAAACCTGTCTGGGCTTTGGAAGGACACAAGGCCGAGGAATCAAGGTCAAAGCCACCAGTGCCAACCACTGCTCTGCACTCCCTTTCTGCTGGGAGACTAAAAGGGCAGTGGCTGTTGCCATCAGGCCTGTTAACATCACATAACAGCACGCAGGTTCCAGAAAGTGGGCAAAGAACATGGTGAGGAGTCATCCAAGCCAACTGGGGAAGGATCCGAGGGCCAAGAAGCATTGGAAGAGGCAGCACAAGCAGCAAGAGAAGGCCAGGCCTTGGGAGAGAAGAGTGCAGAAAGGAGGCAGTGGAACAGAGAGTACATCCCATGACGGCAGAGCTTTCATGAGGACACACAAAACCATCATCAAAATCTCAGCCTACGGTGGGAGCTCTGATCACAAGCCCCCGATGCTCCCCCCACCACCACTAGCAGGAACCAAACACTAAGGGTGGAGTGCCGAGAAAGTGGCAGCGCAGCCACAAACAAGGCTGCGACGGCCCAAGATAAACTCCACCAGCAGACCAAAGGACACTCCGGCTTCCAGGTGGGCACAGTCACCACTGATGCCTCACACTCTCTCAACACACACAGGGTGCCTCCAGCAGAGCCATGGCACCCATACGAGCTACTGCTGCTGCTGCTGCTGCTGCTCACCTACCAAGACATGAAGATTGAAATGCCTGGACTCCCGCACGCTTTGGAGGAGCCTCCTGCTTCTCTTTTGGGCTTGCCAAGTCAAAAGGAACATGGCGGCTTCGTGGACCGTCTCATCTACTCTGCCAGGAGGTGCCACCCCAAAAAGATCCCCGGCACCCAGAACTCCAAGACGACCAACGCAGCTCTGGCAGATGGATACCAGCTGGACCCTGCCCACTCCTGCAGCATCCACACAGTCCGATTAATCCCCGATGCCATCTGCTGCTGCCTTGGCATGTCTCCTGCAGAACTGGGGATTATAGCCAGTCCGCCTTGTTTCCAAGGAGGGGGGCCTCGTCAACAAACAGGGACTGCTTCCTTCCTGTGGAAACTCCAACCCAAGAGCGCCCCACACTTCTCAGAGAACTTTCACTCCAAATGCCTCCCAAAGCAACCTTTCCACTGGACCACTGCGGTGACCCTCCCCACCTTCACATTCAGTGTCTTGCATTCAGGCTGAAAGGCAGCTTTCCAACCTAACACTCCCCGCCCCACGGCACCCCCGATGCCAGGGACTCCTGAGAGCAAGTACATAACACAGAACAAGTGAATGTGAGACTGGACATAAAAGGAAACATCTCGGAATATAGGCGTTCTTGAAACAGAGAAGCTTTCTTGGACTGTAAAACCCTTCTAGGGTTAGTAAGCCTGTCCCCATAAACCCCTTGAGAACAACGTCAAAAGAGAAATCTCCTGACCTGAAAGGCGGTACATAAACACATCTGTTTGTTTGTTTGTTTGAGAAAGAAGCCCTCCCAAACGGGGGCAAAGGAAAACTGAATTACTCCCATGAATCTCCTAGCCTAGGAGGAAGGAAGGATGACACTCGTCACTGCATGGGTTGCCCTTCCCCAACCAGGAGGCAGGCCGGACTTGGACTTCTCCTTTGGGAAGGGCACCCCTAGTCCCAGTCCACATCCAAGAGTCGGAACAAGAGTCCTCCCAAAAAATCAGAAACATATGCTAACAACTCTTCACAGAAAGCGTGCTAGACAGCACTGAGCTAAGGCAAGAGAGGGAAGGGTAAACAGTCAATGAGATTCCCCCAGCCATTACCACGACCAGCACCGTAGGACGGCACCACCAGCCACAGGGGCAGCGCCCGATCCAGTGTGGCAGGCTGAGTGTCATCCCTCCTAAATCCAAGAACAGGGGATTCATGGAAAGAATTCAGTTTTCTCTCCTCAGAAGGAGGGATGGCACTCGTCACTGCATGGGATGTGTCAGAGCAACACCATATTGAAGGGCGGGGATCGGACACCCTCAACCTGCAACCACTTTCTGTAAGACCTTCCAACCAAAAGTGGCCTCAGCTGAAGCTGCCTGGTTGATTCTGTAATGTCTTGTGAAGGTGGAAGGACTTGCCCGGGTGACAGCTTCACAGCTCTCCTGAAGGCAGCAAAATCCATCAAGAACTGCGGAGGCAGCCACTCCTCTGCTGGAATGATCCGTTATCCCCTTGGGATGACTTACCCTTCACCTGCCATGCCCTAAGAATGGTGTTAAGCCATTTTGAACGAGAGGATTTTGCCACCTTACTCCCCACGGAGGAGTCCTTAAGCAATTCAAAGAGGGAAACCGTTTTTCTAATTGACTTGTTCCTATCAATACTGCACCTCAGGTTCATTCTAATGTAAGGAGAGTGAGTGCCAATCATGTTCCGAGGGTTTCTGAGGATTAGGACAGAAGGAGGATAACACCAGCTCCATCTGCTTTGGAATCCAGTACTCACCTTGGGCATAAAAGAGGGGTTTTGTCTTAGGACCAGCTTATCCTTCTGGGAAATACATAAATATGAATTGGTTGATAGAACCCCCAGTCCACAGACCCCCCTGGCCAAAGTCACGGCCCCCAATGAGACTGTCTTGAACATCAAATTGCGTAGGGAGATGTGGTGCACTGGATCAAAGGGTGCTCACATCAGGCTTTCCAGAACTAGGTACTGTATACGTCCAAAGTAGGGAACCTATAAACCACTGGAAGGTTAATTTGGGTGCTCCTTTCCACAATTTGTACATGTCGGGGTAAGAAAAAATGAATATACAAAACCAGGTTTCACGCTGCTACACAAGGCAACTCCCTGCCACTTTAGAGAAGTGGTGTTAAGCCCACGTCTAAACCTTCTTGAAGGAAACTGAGTCTATCCACTGGTGGGCTCCAGCAGGTTTGCACCTACTCTATAGAACCGGTTGTTAACGAGAGATAGGACATCTCAAGTTTTAAAATAGCCATTTAAAAGTGGCTGCCAGATGGGCAGAGAACCGGCTGTTAATTTCTTTGAAGCCCATCACTGAGTCTATCCCTGGTTATGGATTTGGAAACTACAATCCCTTTGCTATAGCACCAAATCAAAAACCTCTTTCAGGTGGTCCCAGATACCTTCTTGGTGGAGGCCATCAAAGTCACAAGGACCCTTTCTGAAGAGGCCTTCCCTGTTAATGTCCACCATTCAATGTCCATGCCTGGCTGAGGGTGCAGGAGAGGACCCTGCCCAGGAAGGTCTGGTCAGTTTGGGGGGACCCAAGGCCCCTGACCCCATGCTGCAGAATGGCAGCAAACCAAGTTCATCTCAGTCATAAAGGTGCCATCGGGATTACCTGAGCTCTCCTGAAAAATGGGGCCGGAAGCCAAAGTGGAGAGAATGCATAAGGAGTTTGCAGTGCCTCCACCCCTTCGGACCCTGGTACCTGATTTCTTGACGTGAACCTGGGGAGTTGAGAATTGAGGTTGAAGTTGAAGAGATCGATGACTGGAACTGCCATCTGCCTGGTCGGTTCCTTGGGGAACTCAGGCTGTGCTTGCCACTCTGTCTCACTGGGCTGTTGTACGCTCAGCAAGTCAATACTTAGGTCTGAGACTTCTGCCAGATGCAGGACCTCCCTGATTCCATTCTGAACTTACTTTTCTTAAAGAAAAAGGCTGAGCTACTTCGAATCCAGCAGGGCTCTCATGTCCCCATTCCTCTTGGAAATGAGGAAAACACACCAAGTAGACCTATCACCCCTCTGTGTGGCACTATTGCTATGCATGGATATCAAGGAGACCGTGGCTGGCAGCCATCTTCTGGGCATCCCACACAGGATCCCTCGAGAACAGAACCTTCCATTACCGCTCTGAAGGGATCCAGAGGAACTCTAACGAATACTCTCTGGTCATTGTCTCCAGAATCCAGGCACTGGAGGTTTTCTCATGCCTTTGACTGGCACAGGATAAAAGGCGGGTTCCCACTGGAAGGGAGCTGTGGATGCCCCTGGCATCATGCTTGACATAGGTCCTTCCCTGCTTTTGGTCCATGGATATGGAAGAGGATTGGGCCCTTCCCCGAGGGAGGACTCTGCTCCTGTTCCGCCCACTTCAAGCACTTTCGACAGCTTCCCATGAACTAAAGCGGTTCGGCAGTGGAAGAGATTGCCAAGGGAAGTGGTGGACTCTCCCTCACTGGGGGTCGAAAGGCAGAGGCTTGATGAGCACCTGTCAGGGACGCTCTAGGAGGATTTCCCACTACAGGCAGGGGGTTAGACTAGATGACCTACTAGGTCCCTTCCAACTCTAGGATTCTATGAAAGCTGGCCCCAGAGGGATAAAGAATTGGTAGCTTTTTAGGGGTCTTCCTTCTAGTGAGAAGGGAGCGCCTTTTGCTTTTACTGATTTTCAAGCCAGAAGGATTTGAGGAACACCTCGAACAGTTTCCCCTCTTTAAGAGAAAGGGAAACCAACCTAGAACACAAGGCACGTCCCCATTCCAGACATCACCAGGGAGGCCACTGGCCTGGCAGAAGCGGAAGGACATCTAGAGAAGCGTCAGCAGGGGCCAAAAGCAATGTTTGCTTTTGTACCGTCTTTGGCCTTTTGGGACAATTTCATCTTAACTCAGCCAAAGGATCTAACCGGGAGGTGCAGCTCTGGCCCAGATAACCTGAAATGAGGCTCTGAAAGATTTAGGGCCATCTCACTTATTCCATGTGTCTTTAGGGCCAGACTCTCCCTCAGAGGGAAGGAGCCCTGAGAAGGAAAAGGGAGACTATGGATGAGCCTGGCAGAGGAACCCTGAGCTTCTTCCTCACGTACTCGGGGGTTGGGGGGGGGATAAAGTTTATTCATCCACACACTATGGAGGAAGGCCTGGATCCCAGGATGTCCCACTCTGCATCCAGCACTCAAGAGGAGGAGTCTGGAAAGGGGACCACATTGAAGAGGCCTCTGAGGGAAGAGATTCTTTGACTTGGACTTCTTGCCCTGAGACTCTGAAGAACCTTCGGCCAGCTCCAAAGTATTCTCTGCCTTCAACAAAAAAGCGAGGCAGAGCTCAATGGGACAAAGACTGCGAACCTGTTTTTGGACCACAAGCATCGCCCGCTCATCCTCCAATAACTTCCCCTCATCCTTGTCAAAGAGAGATCCAAGTGGTGGGCTGGTCCTCATAGGGCTTCGGCATTAGATTTAGCCTAGACCTCCTTGCCCTTCGTAGGCAGAGGTCCCACCAAGCTCAGACCCAGAATCCAAGGAAGTGAAGGAAGAGGGTTTGTCCCAAGAATGTTTGCCATACGCCTAGGTCTTCCAGCACCCAAAGGGAAGGGGGTGACACAAAGGCCTCCCCATATTCCTCCATCCCTCATTAGGAGAGGAGTGATGAGGACAAGATGGTGGATGCCATGTGCTGCTTTAAAATGGCATCCGCTCCAACAAGGCTCTCCAGAAACCAGCAGGTGGGGCTTCAGTGGCCTGGATCGCTATAGGAAATCTGCTGCTTGAGGAGGAGGGAGAGAGAGCAGCAACAAGGCCCTCCACCAGTGCACCATTTCTGGATCCTTCCCCCCTGCTGCTCCTGGTTCCTGCCAGGTGTTGCACAAACACCTCCACTGTCTCCTGAGCACTCCTGGCTGCTTGTGCCAGCTGCGCAAGGGCATGCCTCCTGCCCACATGCCTTGGAAGGCTGCAGGGGGGTGCTGGCTGGCAATTGTGGGGAGAGGAGGTCTCCTGTCCCCCCAAAAAGGTCCTGGGTCCCTGTGGTGGCCAGGAAAGATGAGGGAGCCAGGCGAGGAGGCTTAGAAATATATGGGGAAAGCACAGAGATAGAATGGGGATAGAAAAAGAAGAAAAAAGGGAGAAGTGAAGCAGAGAGCTCCCAGAATGCAACCTGCCACCAGATGGGGCAGGAACGGACTGGGACTAGGGGGCGCTCTCCCCGAAGGAGAAGTCCAAGTCCAGCCTGCCTCCTGGTGGGGACGGGCAACCCATGAGTGAAGATTTGAGGAGAAAACCAGTGCTTCCAGAGTGCTGGAGAGTCGATGGGGGAAAGAGCAAACCCCAGCTCAATCCTGCTTGCAGGAGCCATGGGAGGCGAGTCCTCCTCCCGTGTCTCGCCATGTCCTCTCCAGGCAACACGGCGAGTTCTGAGGACTCCTTCCCACCAGAACTGTCCTCCGGAAGACTCTGTGCAACATTCCAGCGTGAGACCCTGTTCACAACCCTCCACACCTCCAAGTGTCAGACTCAAGAAAAAGGCCACAGGATAAGGGGGGTCTTAGAATCATAGAATCTTAGAGTTGAAAGGGACCTAGGAGGTCATCTAGTCCAACCCCCTGCCTGCAGCAGGAAATCCTCCTACATCATCCCCGACAGGTGCTCGTCAAGCCTCTGCTTGAAGACCCCCAGTGAAGGAGAGTCCACCACCTCCCTTGGCAATCTCTTCCACTGCCGAACCACCCGAATCATCAGGAATTTTTTACGGATATCCAACCCTTTGCTTCTTGCCCTTTGGCACCTGGTGGAACATTGAGATGCAGGAACTCTGAAGGCTCCCCAGAACCTGCTCCAGCTTCTCAAATGTCCTCATTAAAACTTAATGCCCAAACCAAGATGCAGCACTCCAGGCCGGGTTGGAAAAGCGCAGGCAAGAGGGAGACCATACTCCTTGGGGTCTGGACTCTGTGCCAGCAATGCATTAGCTTCCTTTGCAGCTGCGTCACGCCTCTGGCTTTTGTTCAGGTTGTGGACACTAAGGCTCCAATCCCCTCACTTACCTGGAGTAAGATCCATTGAAAAGGAGACTGTGCTGTGAGACACCCAGATCCTTCCTCCTGAATGCCGCTGCCAGAACAGTCCCATCCTGTCCTCGTTCCTCTGGTTTTTGTACCGACATGCAATGTTTTATGTCTGGCACTGCTGAGCCTCCTCTTGACAGTGTGGGCCTGCTAGCATGTTGGTCAAATCTGCAGACTCCAAACCGAGGAGGAGCCACGGTACAGCACCGCTACTGGGTGGAGCTCCATCAGCCTCCCATGTTTCTTCACCTTGATCACAAGCACTTCTTCACGAGGGCCCTGCTACACAGAGGCTCCATCCCGCTCAAGGTAAGAGTTGAAGGACAGCTGAGGGACCGAAGGTTGCAGGGTGGCTTGTCTGCTGTCAGGTTCTCCCTTCCCACTTGGGGTTAGGAGGTCATTTGTGTGCTCTTCCTCTTACCTGCCCCGTGGATGGCTACATCTTGTCAAAGAGCCCATACTTTTCCCTTCTCCTGGGAGAAGAGTCACTCTGCTGTCCTCCCTGCCCTGGATGGCTTCCCATTCTCCACAGGTCCATGGCCAGCCCGTCCATGCCTGAGGTCCCTGGCCTCGCCTGTGTCCTTGGCCATTCCTCTATTCCCCTCTCCTCAATTGTGGAATGAGCCAACAACCTTCCCACAATCTACAAAACTAGACTCCACCAGAAAATAGGAGACAAGAATTCTCGGGCAGGGAAGTAAAATCAGTCCTTTCCTGGCTTTCCCCACCATTTCAGGCTTTGCACCAGAGAAAGCAAGGGATGCGCATAGGACTCTTTAGGGCTTGGAGGGGGAAGACCTTGAAGAACAGATCAAGGCTTGACAAGTATGGCAGGCCAATATTTGTGAATCCCTGAGGATTAAATATAACCAGGCAATCTCCCCATGCAATTCCTGTTTAAGTTTCCAAACACTGAAGATACACCCAGTCCAGAAACAGTTGTTGGTCAGTGGCTTTGCCCACCCTGAAAGACTGTTTTGAAAGGGGTGCCCATTCAAGCGTGCCCACTTTTAAACGGTTCAGTTCTGCAGGCATCAAACTGGTTCCAGAAGAGTGATGTGGGCAGCAGAACTTGCTTTCTGTGGAGTTTTAGCTGGTGGCCCCAATACCAGCCCACCGGGCATATTAGATCAAGCATAAAGGGTGACAGATACTGAGTGAGCCAGTGAGCACTGGAGGGGGCAGCAAACTGTACTGAGCAAGGCTATGGATTCCTTCTTGCCATCTCGTTGGGAGCCACAGCTCAACTTGAGGGCAGAAAATTACCCAGGGAGACCAGCCAGGGTTTATCATGTGTGGAAAAGGCCAAGAGAGATACAGTCTTTGCTGCCACTCAGACCACGGGGGGCATTAATCCAAACACAGAACGCACAAAGATTACCTGAGAGGGCAACTGAGGCACAGCCGTACCAAGGGTGGCACAATACACTGACACCAGATTTAGCCGCGCAGCATATTCTTTTCAATCTAGAACCACTACTAGAATAAGCAACGACCACCAGCTTGGACGGCTTCCAAAGGTTCAAATTCTGCCAAGGGCTATTAGACATAATGGCCACGTCCCAGCCACAAAGCCTAGACTTCCAAACAAGGGGAAGAGGCGGCTGGATGAGGTGAATGCCTGAGTCTGCAGGGCCTTCCCAGTGCTCTTTGGGCTTCCTTACTCTACAAATGTCTAGCAGGTAGTGAAGCCTTCCTCCTTGGGGCAGCAGGAAGGCTCACAGGCACATAGGTGGTTCATAGCAGTCACCGGGCTGCTCCAAAGGTCTTCAGGGCTTCAACCTATCAGCGAGGTCAAGAACTCTTGAAGGAGCATCTGGAAGTTGTTCAGGCACTCCCACCACCGCCTCCCAACCATCCCCTGGAGACCAAGGGCCGTGTTCAGCTGGCACCAGCAGCAGCAGGGCATCTGTTTGCTGGCATTCTCCTCCAGCAGGAACACTTTCAAGTCACAGAGACAGGGAAAAATACGGAATCCTGTCCCTGGATGAGAACGGCCCTCCCTGGAAAATCTGCCCCAAAATTCCCAGCGCTGAATGGAGAATGAGATGGTGCTTGGCAATGCTGCCCACTCAACCCTCAAGGCCTGCAGCCAGAAATCTCCTTTGGCAACACTGCCACCTCGTGGCCACAGCCCAGCCCTGCGAGGGGCAGAGGCTCCACCAGTACTAAGCTCTTTAGAAGGGGCATCTCAGGCGCATCCCTCCCCACGCCTAGCAGGAAGGGTCCTGGCAAGGCATCTGCTTAGGTCAGTGCCAGGCAGCTGCCCAGAGAAGGCCACTGAAACACTGGGCTCGGACGCCTCCCCTCTTGCAGGACCTTTCCCAGCAGAGCTGGTTTGGAAGAGGGTGTAGCAAATGCCCCCTTTCAGCTGAGCACACATCACTCCCAAGGACAGGGGCTCCTCAAGCCCACAGCCTCACTGGACAAGGCCAAGAAGAGGGGGCTGAACTGGCTGGGAGAGGAGAGCAGCAGCACATCCCTCAGCCCACAGAAAAGGGCATTTCAAAGACTCAGAGGCATTTTCAACCCTGACAGAAAAAGCCGATGCTGCCAGAGCAGGAAATGCCAGGTGTGCTGAAGGCCACAACTGCCCTGCGTAGGCTTGTGGTAACAGGGAGGCCACAGTTCCTTGGCCAAGCACATGCTTGGCAGGGCCTTCTTTCCGCCAAGTCCAGCGGTTGCTTCAGTAAATGTGCCTCTGGAGGCCCAGGCTGGAACCAACTCCTAGCCTGAGCGCAGCAGGAGAGCCCTCCAGAATGGTTATTGCCTGCGGGAAGGGCTGCTATTTTCTTGCCCCTTCAGGAGATCACTGAGGCCCTTGGGGTTCCCCATGGTTAGAGGAGTTGGGCGATAACTGGGGAGGGGGCCTCTTGATTATGGCATGACTCCCCACTTGCCACCCAGGTTGTGGCCCTGCAAACAGCCAGGTGGGGATCTGGCCTGCTTCCTCCTGGTCCTGCAGAAACCACTGCTCCTAGAGCAGCTCAGCCTCTGCCATCCAACTGCCTCCTTCCCGTTACATTGACGGTGCCTATCGTTCTACACCCATCAAACCATGTCCGTCACTGACACTGAAGCACCCCCACTGCTCCTCGCTTGCTGAGCCTTCCTGCTTGAAGACTGCTCCACCCTCAGAGAAGGTTCAGCGGAGGAAAGCACATCTGCTCAGGATGTGCACATCTTGCTCTGCCATACACGTCCTGCCACGAGGACCTCCAGACTAACCCATTTGGGAAAAGCAGCTGTGTCCTTTCTTTCCTTCTCTGCTTCCAGCCTGCCTGACTCTCCAGAGGACCACGGGGGTTCTTTCCACCATGCACTCCCCTCCATCCTCATGCTGTGCTAACCCCATCATCTTTTGGCACACCAAAGTTCACCCTCAAACACAGCAGCAACCCTCTCTCTCACTTCAGAGGTCATGGGAGCTGAACCATAAGCAGGAGTGTCAGGACTTCCCCCTCATGTGCCTGCTCAGAAACTCAAAAGGAGAATTATGGAAGGACGAGAGATTATCCTACCTTGACTGGCGAAATATGAGCGTGAGAAACAAAGCCATGGACACTTTCAATTTGTGAAAGGTTCTTCTCCGATATGTGGACAAGTTCTGGAACCACCACTTCACTGGGTGCCTGCGGAGAGGAGTTCTGCTCTGCGGAAGGTGATGGGGAGCCGTCATCCGGAGAGTGATACTTCTGCAGGAGTTGACAGACGGACATTACAAGACAGACTCTGAACAGCACTGTCTGCTCCTGCCTGGAAACACGCATAGCTGTGGCAGGGCAGGAACACGTCCCGGCCCCCTCCCACTGACTGACCCCAAAGCCAGCCCTCTACCCATCAACTGCTACGCCACCTTCCCTTATCCTGGAAAAAATACAGAAGATGCAGAAAGGAAGCAGAGCTGGAGCAACTCACCCATTAGAAGGCCAACTTCACCACCCACATCACTGGACAAGAAAAGGCCCAGAAAAAGAAGAAGGCTCCACCTGCCCCCTCAAGACTAACCAGGCCTGCCCTCCTGGGGAAAGGGTCATCCACAATGAGACTTGTCTTCCCCCTTCATCCCCCTCCTATTCTGCAGGCCAGAATGTCTCGGGAAAGAGGACCTCCACTACCAGTTCTGAGGGAAGCAGCTCCTCACACCTCTGAGGACCCCAAGCCTCAAGCGCTCTCACAGTCCAAACCAGTGCTTTGTGAATCCTAAAAACCATCAAGATGTGCTCCCAGCAGCCCAGTCCACAGTGGCCCTAATGGAGTTTGAAAGAGGAGGAAGAGAGAACACGCTTTGGACTAGGATGGAGACAAGACAAAGAACCATATGGGCAGAGGATCCCAAACCACTGTGAGGAGACCCACATGGATCAGTAAGAAAGTCACACTAAAATGGAAACCAACTAGGCTCCCTGATGGGAATTTTGCACATATATAGAAAACAAGCTCCCATTCCCCAACCCCAGAGTCAACCAAAAGGCCAGTACTTCCTCCACAGGCATGGTGGGGCGGCCACAAATGCCTCCTTCAATTGTTCCCTTTTGTGTTTGGACCCCAAGTGTGTTGGGGGCCCAAGTTCTCACCAGTGGCTGATCCAGCAGGTTCAGTGGCTCAGTGAGATAAGCTGCATTGTCAGCCCTCTCCATAGGTTCTCATGAGGGGGATGAAGACCCCTGAAACCAGTTTTTGGGACGGAGTCATCAGCAACTACTGTCCAGAAAAGGAGGTGGATGAAGTAAATAAAGGAAAGTGGGAACAGTGTCGTCCATCACTTGTGTCCAGTCCCCAATCCCAATAAGCTGTAAGAAGCAAGGTGAAGATTACGTGGGGACACCTGTACTTTCAGGAATCCTGTCCACGTAACAAGCAGAAAAGAATCCAAACTTCAGGCAGAAGTAGTTGCTGCAGGAACCTCACAGGAAGCAAGATGTCCACAGCCTGGTGGAAGGAAGCAAGTACTGTACCCCGAAAGCGTCTGGCAGAGGCCACAATGAGTCATGGAAGAATCCATCTTGCCCTTTGAAGGGTCCTGAGCACAGCACAAAAGGGCTCTTCTTGCAAACTCTATGTGGGGCACAGCAAGATGAGAGACCCTAAACTGGAGCCTGGCACATGCCACAGTCCCTCTAGTCACCTGTCCTCTGGCTCCAGGACAAGCCAAGGAGCTCACCTGGCTCCAGCGCTCTTTAGGAACAAGCTTCATGTCAGGAGTCCTGGGCATTCCCCTCTCACACAGAGATCCACTGGCTTTCAGAAGTCTCCAGGAAGAAAATCCCCCAACCTCACTAGGAATCCATTGAAACTCACAAGCTGCTCTGGAAGAAGTCTCCAGGGAATAAGAGAACAGGTCCCCTCATGGATCCGGAACTGGTTGAGGACTTCCTGGTGGGAGTGGGTGTCACCGGCCATTTTCACAAAGTGGGGAGAGGTTTAAAGCAGTGCCCCATGGATCTGTCCTGGGACCCGTACTTTTCAACTGGAGCCAGGGATAAGCCGCAAAGCAGCAAGGGCAGTGCCAAAACCTCCAGGTTAGTGTCAGAAAGGGGGCTGCTTTGACTTCTGTTCACCAGGAGGTGCAGTGGAGCCCGCAAAGCCCTCTGCAGAACTTGGAACCTTTGAGTGGAGGCTTAGAACCTTCATAGGGAGGAACTATTACTTCCATTTGAAGGAAATGATTGATGGTGTCCAGCGTGGTCTAGTGTTTGATGGGAATGCTGGATTCCAGAAGCAGCCAAAATCTGTCTCTTGGTTTTCAATGGATCTCTAGAAAGTCTTCCCAGTGACTGTTTCCAGCAGCCAAGCATCCAAAGTAATGTGGTGCCATAGGGGGAGGGGGGGCAAAACGAAGCAGCCTGGCCCCATCTATTCTTCTGGCATCAGACTGTCCAGACTTCGGTGGCTCTGAAGTGAAACTCCATCGTTTCTCTGCTTTGGGGAGAACTTGACCCACTTTGCTACTGGTCCTTCCCCTTCCCTGAGGACAAGAAAGCTGGTCAGGACAAAAACTGACCTGCCCTTGGTGGGGAGGGGGAGGTGGGAGACAAAATGCTTTTCTTATCCTTGCTTTCTACAAGAGACTGGCCGAAAAGCTTGTCACTGAGAAAGGGGCTGCCTCCAGCCTGGGAACCAGACCTGGCATCCCAAGTATGAAGACCGAGGTTTCATCTGATGACTACCCCGAGGCCATCTAAGCCAGCTGTAAACACAGCAGCCAGCAGAATCTTTTTGAGAGGACCCTTCCTTAACAGGCTTGGGAAGTGTAAGACTTGGATACAGTGGCATCTCAACAAATTTAATTCGTTCCGGAGGCATGTTTGTTACGTGAAACATTCTTTACATGAAGCGGATTTTTCCATAGGAAATAATGGAAACTCAGACGATTGGTTCCAGAACCCAAAAATATTCATATAAAAATATTAACTGCATGTAAAAAAAACTAAACACTGGTATTGAATTCAAAACATGCTTTCAGCGTGCATGATCCTATGAAGTCTACTTAGGCTGCAGTCCTAAAGACGCTTTCCTGGGAATAAGACCCATTTAACACAATGGGGCTTACTTCTGGGTAGACATGGTTAGGAGACTGCAAAGACACTTTCCAAGTGTCTCCCCAGTTTCTCCTCCCCTTCCTCCTGAGCCTCTCCCTTCCCTGCTCCCTTCTGGCAAGCCCTGAGCTGCTTCCCTCGTCTCCATTGCTGTTCTCTCCCTCTGCCCAACGGATGCCCGGCCACAGGAGGAACAGTGCGCAAGTGTTGCTTTTGCGATGGGTGGGCGTGCTAGGCAGCCCTGACGCTTTTTAAAAGGGCTGCCGGCCAGCGCATCTGCCCCAACTGCCAACGAGTTTGTTACACAAAGCACAGTTTGTTATGTGAAGCAGAATCCTAGAGAAATTTTTGTTACATGGAACATACTTTACGTGAGGCGTTTGTTACGTGAAGGCGCCACTGTAATTCCTTCACCCACCCCCCAAAAAATGTCCCTGGCAAAGTTTCAATTGGCTGCCTAAGCCTGTAGAGCAAAAGGAGGATTCAAATGCGCTCTTGAGCCCACCCCAGTCATCTTAGTGCATGGGTTACATGGTCCACCTTTGCTATCAGAAGGTATGACAGCACTCGAGGATAATGGATCCACAGAGAGTAGATCCACAGGGTCCACCAGTGTCTTCCAGCTACCAGTGGATCCACAGAGAATGTCTTGATTTTATCCAGTACTAGCAAAATTTACCTGCCCTTGACAGGATTACTTAACCCTTGCATGCATTCTCCCTCTGCATCCCCCTGCATCACACTGTGCACCACCCCCTCTATGATCCCCATGCACTTACCACCTCCACTTACCACCCCCCCCCCCCCGCCCCCAACATGCACCCGGCACCACTGGGCACTAATTGTTTTTCATGGGTGTTACATCACAGAAGGAACACACTCCCCAAATTTCTTGTTTCTTGGTCCAGGGTTTAGGGCAGGGAGTTGATAAGTCAGCAATTCTTCATTGTAAAGTATAGGGACGAATGTGTTGCGCCCCTTTTCACCTCCTTCCGGTTTGAATTTCCCAGAATTCATTCTTCGTGGGTGCCTCCATCATGGGAAGAAAACCCTCACCAAATTTCATGTTTCTAGGTCCAGCAGTTTTGGCTGGGCGTAGATTAATGAATCAGTGACTTTTCAGTTTTATATACAAAAGAAGATGTCAGAAGGAAGAGAATAGAACTTGTTAACAAACTGGCCGTGAGTGGCTGTTTTTCCCCCCGTCCCAGACTGGTGAGAGAAGGAAGGTGTGCTAAGTAGATGTCACGTCTTAAAATGATCACTTGTGTTAAAGTGACCCAAAACACAGTCTGGTGTCTTTGTTGTGGGGTGTGAGGGTACACAGGATGCCAAGTACAGGGGATGAAAGCAAGCTGTAAGCATCGCGTGGTCTTGTGTACTCCTGACGCGTCTGGTGGATGACCGAGATACAGAAAGCTGGACTAGACCAGCCCTGCATCTGATCCAGCAGGGCTCCTCCGATGTTCTTTTGCAACAAGCAGGGTACGTATCCAATACGTGGCTCCTTTCCGCAGCTGTATTCCAGGGGATTCTGAACTGGACCCTGGATTCCTGAAGTTTACTGCCCCTCCTGTCCACACTGCATCGGTCACCTGAGGCCCTGCTTCAGCGTTGTCTGGACACGGGCGCATGATGGGATCTTATCAGATACTGCTACATTCCCCACATCTATGCCAGTGATTTTCACCCAGTGAGCCACAGGAATTTGGGGATTGACATTCATTAATATTTCCTATGGGGGATTTGAACAGTCTGGTGTACCTTGTCAATGGTAGAGCCAACTGATGCTGCGCCTTGACAATTTCAGTGTCTTGTTAAGTGCGCCGTGCGATGAAAGTTTGAAAATCACTCCTCTTTGCAATTTTGTTTCAGAACCTGCTGAACTCATCTTGATTTGATTTGATTGTTTTAGGGACATTTTTAACAGGCCGCACACGCAAATTTAACACCGCATGGAAAGCACCCAGTGCAACTCTCCGGCCCGGCACTCAAAAAAGCCAACGTGACCCAGTGGCTTGCCTGCTGCTTCCAGTCAGCAGAAGCAGAGACTCTCATGGCAGATCTGCACGGCACGCTACACAAACACACCGAGCACTGGCCGCCCTTTGTTCAACCCAGGAAATTGAACTCAAGTGCCTCTGCCCGAGGCTCAGGGCTCTACACAAAACAACCGCAACCACCATCAGAACAAACATTTGCCCACGGAGTTTGGCCTGGAAGGGAGGAGACTGCAGTGGCTCCTCTGCCTCTGCCTCCCAGGAATCAGGGAGCACATCCTGGGAGCTGTGACCTGGCACCTCTGCTTTGTAGCAAAGGCAGGACAAGCACACCACTTGGGAAGCTCACAGCACTAGGCTCTCTGGGAACAGCCGTATCCCAGCCTACAGGGGTGGTGGCAACTCTGCTGTTGCTCTCCCAGAAGACAAGCCACAAGCACTGGCGCAAAAACTGGGGCTGCAGATCCAGGGTTAACTCGGGCAAGGAAGAGGGACGCGCCAGGGAACATGTGCATTTCTGAGTAAATGTGCTGAAGCAAGGCTGAGCATGCATGTCACCACTCATTAAAGCACTCCAATCAACCATGTCGCATTAAGAGGAGAGAGTAAGAAAGGGGTCCTGCGTGTCCAGGAGCCAATGTAACCCAAGAAGCGCTCTGAAAACGGGAAGGCAAGGAGAGGAAAAGTTATTCGCACATTAGAGAGATAGACAGACAGATCTATTTCTGCAGAGAGCCCCGAGCAACAATTCTGGCAGCCTTGCAGGCCTCACAAAGAGCAGCAGAAAAGAGTGGGGGAAGGAATAGTGAGAGTCAACTGGTGCCCCAACAAACCTGTAAACCTGTCACTGACTGCAGGGGAAGGCGAGCAAAGAGGATCAAGAACCACAGGTGCTCACAGCCCCCTCTAGGACAAGGCTTTGAGAAGCACCTCAAGCACTGCTCTAGAACGCCACAACCCAGGCAAACACAGACCAGAAACACCAGCCAGTGCTGGGGTTTTGCATGCCAGGCAGCCATTTCACGGCAGAACAAGGGCTGCACCATTTGGAGTTCAGAGCTTTTCAGTGCATCACTCTTAGGAGTCCTGGTGACTGGGCACAAAAACTGCCTGGGTCCTGAAGAGGTCCAGCTCCTTTCCTTCCAAAAATGACATCCGTTTGGCAATGTCACCCACTCCCACTTTCTTCTCATGTTTCTCAGCCTCAGAAACACTGCTGTGTCCAGCAAACCTGCCTGGAGACTGTTTCAAAGGGCCAAACAGAGCTGCTTCACCTGGCCTTTCTCCAAAGAGGGGTACTGGCTGCACACCAAGCCCCCCTTAGACCCAGATGCCCAGAGCTTGATGTCGGCACAGGACACGCCATGCTGTCATGTGCATCAAGTGCACTTGGGTGCGCTCAGTCACACTGACCAGCACATCTGCCCCACTTTCAGCAAACTTCCTCAACCCCCCTCTAAGCTAGAGACCACAGCCACATAACTGGCTGCCAAGTTCATCAGCAGTGCCCGGAGTTGGCAACAACTCTTGTCAGACCCACCTGACATCCAAACATTAAGGAGAGGGCGCTCCTACTGCAAGCTACTTTGCAGTGGCACAGCACAGGGGAAAGGCAGCCCAGGTTCTTGAGGCTGGGAGACATCTTTTCAGACCCAGGACGCGTCCACTCATCGACAGCAGAAGAAGACCTGCAGAACTGCCTCGGGAAACACAGCACACTGCCTGCCTGAAAGGAGGATGCCAACAGCATTTAAATCCAAGCGCCTGCCCTCTGCAAGGAAAGCGAGCTGCGCAGGAGACGCACCGCCACTGCCTCCAAAGTCTCCCTCCAGTCAGATCATCAGGCAGGCAGGCAGGCAGGCAGGCAGGCAGGCAGGGGGAGGGGTGCAAACCGCCAAGCCACGTGCCTGCTCCCCAGATACAGGCTCTCTCTCCAGGGAGAGCAAGTCCTCTGGCATAGTCTGACCAGACTCCTCTTCGGAATCACCTAGAGAAACTAATGTCCGCAACAGGGGAGCACTCTGAGGCCTCCTCCAGGAGGATCAAAGCAGGCTCTGCCAATGCCGATGCCGAGGGGGAGGGGCAACACACTTGAGCAAGTGAGGGGGGAGAAACTCAGAGCCTAAATATACCACCTCTCACACTGTCTCTCCCCTTAGCAAGAGGATTTCATGCTGCTGCTGCTGCAGAGAGCCCTTCCTCACCACAGCAGATTTCAATCAGATGCACCAGAGAGGGCCAAGTGGTTGCCCTTTTAGCTGATCTTGGCTCCCTGGAAGGAGAAGGTTCTGGTTGTCCAGGCCCATGAAGCCAACTTTTGCAGTAGGCAATCTACTAAACATGTGAAGTTCTCCTGCTCTTCCAGCCCAACAAACTCTTGCCTTGAAGGAGGCAAGAGCCAGATGGAACCAAGCCAGAGGTGGAGCCTTTGCAGGAGGAAACCTTTGCAGAGGTGAGGCGTGAGAGGCATTGCCTGGACAAGGTCTCCAACAGCATGGGCAGGGCACAGCGTATGCTCAGAACTGCACAAGGAAGAAACATGCCACAGGAAGGAGGCTGCCTAGGACAGTGATACCAAACAGTTTCAGGGGACACAGAATGTCCCAGCTCTCCAGGCATCACCATCTTGGATTGTGAAAGGGGTTTGGAACTGCGGGCCTAATACCTCAAATAAATACAACAGCTCTACTCCATCATTGAGCAGTTGGAAAGGATGAGCGCAAGGGCCAGAACCAGGAGGACTTTCTCAATGCCAGACAAACCTTATCTCCATCCACAACCCAGGGCAGTGTTTTTCAACCAGTGTGCAGTGGCTAGTCCTCAAGAGTGCTACGGGAATTTGGGGACTGACATTCACTAATAGGGAAATTGGGGGATTTGTATAGTGTGGTATGCCCTGTCAATGGTAAAAACAGTTGATGGTGAGCCTAGACAATTTCAGTGCTTTGGAAAGTGTGCCATGAGACGAAAAAGGTTGAAAATCACTGACACAGGGGATGGCTCAGGATGCAACAATATCCTGGGGGATGTAACAATATATCTAGGAATGAAACAGTATATCTGGATTTCAGTAGGGCTTCCAACAGGTTGGGGGGATGACTCTGCAGACCAAATCCAGGCTGCCCCTGTCCTCAACTCCACTACAACACCTCAGCGGGTGGGACTCTGCCTTGGGTCCAGTACGATTCCACATGATCATGTGTGAACTGCGTAAGGAAGGAGATCTGAGAAGCAAACGGCTCCTTTGAACCAATGGGCCAATGAAAAGAGGCCAAAGAAGTTGGGGAAACTAAACAAAGGACTGAAAATTATGGGGAAATCATAGCTGTAAGAGTCCCAGATTGAGAAGCAAGACATTCTTGTCAACATAAAAGGCACCCGAGCCAGGCAGCACCAAGCACCACTATTGGACACCTTTGGGCACTGGGCAGTGAGCATCACCAGGCACCTACAGGCAACACCAAACACCACCAAGGGGCACTGGGCACCAAAACGGTTTTAGTCAGTTCTTGCATCACAGAAGGAACATGTTCTTTAGATTTTATGCTTCTAAGAGAAAGGTTTGGGTATTGAGGAGTCAGTGAATCAGTCAGTCTTCAATATTAAGTACTGTATATGAACAAAAACACATTACACCCCTTTTTACCCCCTTTCTGGTTTGAATTTCTAGAAATAATGTCTTAGTGGATGCCTACATCACAGAAGGAATATTCTCCCCAAATTTCATCCTTCTAAGTCTGGGGGTTTGGACTGGGCACTTATGAGTCAGGATTTCTTCAATGATAAGTATAGGGACAAAAACACATCCTTTTTCACCCCTTCTGGTTTAAATTTCTCAAAATGATAGGTCCCTACTTGGCATCCATTAGTCTTGAAAGACTATGGTATCATGCTCAACGCTGCATGTGTTGATTGATACGGAGAATAGATAGATATGGAGGATAGAGGATAGATTGATATGGAGGATAGGCTTTTACCCTATCCTATATAGACTCTTGAACCCTAACCTGGTCTTCTGGTTAACAAGCAGCGTCTTACCCATTTGTGCCACCCACAGCCCTACATCAGAGAAGGAAGCAGGCCTCCTTCAGTCTTGGAAGACTCTGGTATCGTGCTAGGCGCTGCATACGCTGCATGCGAAGCACGAAAGCCTGGGTTGGATTGTTATGGAGGAGAGGCTGTTACCCAAGCAGCAAATCCCCCTCTCCACGCCACTGAATTAGTCCAATGGAAAGGCAGAGCCAATACGATTGGATCCAGCTGGCGTCGCAGAGCTGGGCTACGGACAGGAGCTCACCCTGTCTTGTGGGGCCGACCAGGGTCACAAACCCTGGCCTGCTGGTTTACAAGCACAGTGTCTTAGCCACTTGCGCCAAAATTTCACACTTCTAGGTCTGGTGGTTTTGGCTGGGTGTTGATGAGTCAGTTAGTCAGTATCCAATCAATTTTTTATATGTAGAAGAGACGATTTGTTCAGTTAACATTCATTCGCTCATATAAGTTCCCTCTTACGTATTCAAGGCGCCATCCTAACCAACCTTCCAATAGTGCCCTTCAAAATCAAATAATACAATTTAAAACTATATAAAACAAATTAAAACCCAGAAGAAAGCAGACACTATAAAACATGCAGACAACAGATAAAGCTATTGGTATAAAACACCTAAATACCTAAAAACAACCATCAAAAGCTTTTCTGAATAGAAGGTCCTGGCCCATGTGCATCTGGTGGGCTGCTGTGAGATACAGAAAGCTGGCCTAACTGGGTCTTTGGCTTGATCCAGAGGAGGCTCTTACGTTCCAAGAACCTCACACAACACGGAAATGTTCCGCTGACTGGCTCTGTGTGGATAAAAGACAGAGCACTTTGGTGCCATCAGCAGCGCACAATAGGCCATATAATGGGCCTTCACAGTGTTTGATGGGACTTGTCACAAGTCTTTCTCCGCTGCTGTTCAAGACATTCCTGCCACTTTCCTTGTTTGCTGCTTCTTGGTAAACCAGGGAGCTGCTTTGACACGCTGTCCATATGGAAAGTTACCTGGGACAGAACCCTCAGGTATGTAAACATACTCAAATCTGCACCGTAAATTCAGTCTTCTTTTTCCCGGCCCCCAATGCAGTGACAAAGAGATAACGTGGCCCTGGTGGGTTTGTCTCCCCTGCTTTAATAAACACTGGCTCTTTCAATCACAGTTTAAATGCCACTTTTCAGCACTGTGCCCAGTAGGAGGCAGCTCTAGCGATGAGTTCATGACCGCCACCCTTGGCCGCCCAGTGTGCTGCGCTGAAGCAGGGAGCACGTCTGCTTTGAACTCTTCAGCCAGAGCACTCGCCATGGTCCTGCCCTTCGCTCCACAGAGCAGTGACCAGCACAGAGCCCGGACTGCCTCACAGAGCTGCTAAATTTTGGCCTTGCTGAAGCTTTGCCCCCAAGAGACAAAACCGGGGGGAGGCTCTGAGTGCCTCATGGGAAGAGCCAAGCCCTGAGGCAAAGCACCAATTCCCGCACCCTCAGGGCACACTCCACTTTCCCCTCACCAGGGACAGAAGCTCCTGCAAACCCGTTAAGAGGAAAGGGCTGTGTGAACCTGGCACCCAACTGGCATAGTGAGGTTTTACGCAGGACGGGTAGAGGAGCCGTGGGAACACCAACGTATCCGTAAAATACAGCGTTGCAAGGCAGAGGAAGCAGCGCTCAAAGCGAAGCTGAGGAGCCAGACAGCTATCTGAGAGCTGCGATCCAGCCCACCTGGAAATCAACTCTCTACAGGAGGAAGGACTGAAATATTTACAAGACATGGAAACGGATACACACAGTCAGGATGTGCACAGCTGACTCACCTCTTCCTTGCTGGCAACAAGGCCCAAGCAGGCCACTGTCCCAGCCCTGGAGTCGCACCCCGCAAGCCCACTATTCAGCCAGCAGCGGCTGCCAAACTCCAAACTTGGGAAGGAAACAAAGGCACACAAAAAATCCCAACCTGCTGCAGGACAGACCCTAGAGTCTCAAGGAACTCAACAGAGGAGGGGATCCTGGCCTTCATCCCACCACTCACAAAGCCATTCCTGCCTGAGGACCCCTCAGTCCAGGGGCATCCAAAGCGTTTAGCAAAACATTCCAAAGGCATCCTGGGGTGTCCTGTCCCTCCCCACCCAGCCAGTCTCCCTGTGCTGCGCTGGGCCTCTAAGCAACCTGACCGCCTGCCTCTGCTCTCTGGCCAGTTGCAGGACATGCACTGGCTGAACAAGCTGCAAGCCGTGACTTGAGGTCTATTTACCTCAAGGCTGGCAAAGCTGCATCAGAAGCTGACAACCGGTTGTGAGACCACCACGAAAACACTGGCTGTCCAGCATCCACACCTTCACGTTAACTGCAGCAGGTTACAGAGCGTGCCCTGGTCAGCAGGTAACTTCTTCAGCATTTGTCCCACGTGGTGGAAGGTCTGCTATTCTGCTTCCGTATCTTCACTGACTGCCCTGCAAGTTCTCAGAAACTCCTGGTGTCAGCTGTCGGCCACCAACCATTTCTCATCTGTACTCTGGAGCCGGGGCACAATATCTTAAATACCTTCAGACAGCGCGGTGGCAACCTGACCTAATGGTGGTCAAGTTGCTGCCCCCCCTCCAAGGAGGCACTCAACAGAGCTCTGGCCCTACACCTTCCTCCACCATCACACACTGGAGTCTTCTCACTTGCTTTATGGCCGAGGAGTGTGCTCAGGCAGCTTTGGGTCAAGCGCCCAGGTCCCGCCCCCGTACGCCATCCCTACAATGTATGGTCCCAGCGTGGTGCCCAACACAATGCTTTCTCAGCCACTCCTTCCACCTACAGGGGGAGCCCGAGACTCAGGCCAGAGGCGCTTCCAAGACAGCAGGGCTCCTGCCAGCACAAGGAACTTCCACCACACACGACTCCATGGAAAAGAGCAGCCAAGTCCCATAACGTCTGCATGTCTACAGCCTCCACCCCTTTTGGCCAAGCCAATGTAAAGCAGTCCATGCCTGAGGAGTGTGAAAAATCGTATCATGGAGCCAACAATCATCTTTTGTCACCAACACCAGTGCCTTGGAGCCCTCAAGAAGACCCTCCTAAGAAGCAGCACAGGAGGAGGAGGAGGAGGAGGAGGCTGAACTGCCCTTCTCTCCCCGCTCCCCACAAGAGAGCCTGGTAGCCATTTCCACTTGGAAAACAAACAGTAGAAGAGGTTGCCTACAAGCCCTGCACCTCCTCCAGCAGGCGCCAAGAAGTGCCAGCCTGCAGCTCAGCCACCAGCCCTGCTGAAGTCCCTCCCCTGACCTTTCTAACCTGCAACCCTCAGCTTGCAATTCAGCCCACAAGGACAGCAGCAGCCCAGGAGAAAGGAATGGCAGAAAGGGAAGGCTAACTGAGGGCGCCATTGGACCCAAGTACCCAGCACAGACCCTGCTGTGCCAGTGGGGCATGCCTTGCACGCTGCAGGTGGGGGCAGCCACGGAGGCTTCCTCAAGGCAGGTCAAGTTCCCTTAAAGGAACACTGCCCTTTTGCCAGTGCTGGAAAGCCGGTCAGGATTAGGCAAGGCTCCAGTTTTGGACAGCGTCTGAGTTCCAAGAGAGGGAAGAAGAACAAAAAGTGCCTGTCCTTGGGAAGCGACACGTGCCTGAGCGGAACCAGCTACGGCTTGTAGGTGGAAAGCAGCCTGAATAGAGGGGACGTGCCTGGCTGGTACATGGAGCTCAGTGGCTGGGCCTCAGGGACAGACGACTGAGCACCTGTGCTGGGTGCCGAAGGTGCCAGAAGACACCCCCCCAGCGGCAAGACAGGGCCAGAGGCTGGCCCGGCCTCACACCCAGAAGTGTAGCTGGAGGGGGCCTGGTGTGAGGGTGCAGAGGGCCCCATGCCTTTGGAGCCCTTCCAGGTGGGGGAAGCAAAATGGGGCCATACGGTTCCCACTACCAGGAAGGGCTCTTAGCGGTGGGGCCCTTTGCACCTGCCCACTGCCCTTCCTCCACCCCCTTTGCATCCCCACCAGCTACGCCCACTGCAGAGCGCCCTGTGGGCATCTAAGGCAGCACCTCTGAGGCTTCTGGGCTGGCACTGCCTCTGCTCCTCCACCCAGCTTCAGCGGGGAAGAGCGCCCTGGGTGGACCGGTCAAGACATGCACACACATGTTCAAACGCACATGAACCTACCTCAGTGTCAGGGCTGAGGCTGCTCAAGAGGCCTTCGGAGGCGAGGGTGGTGCTCGGGGGGCTAGAGAGGTCCCAGGCGTTGAGGGGGGGCTGCACGTGCTCAGGCAGCCTGGTGCGCTCCACGCTCTTGGGGCTCTCCAGCAGCGTTGCCTCATAGAACTCCTGGATGTCTGCAGGAGGGAGGGAGGGAGGGAGGGGTCAGCACCACAGCACTGGGGCCAACTGAGGAACACCTGTGGGGGCCACGCAGGACCCTGAGGGGAGAGCGCAGGACTCAGGGCGGGGAGAGGAAAAGGGCGGAGGGAGAGCACAGAGTCTGCTTTCTCCCCCAGCGCTCACTATCAGAACCCCACAGTGACTCCTAGCCCCCCACAGCTCACCCTCAAAGACACCCACAGAACCCAGTGCTCCCCTTGTGCCCCCCACAGAGCCCTCCACAGAACTCTGAGCCCCCCAGTGCTCCCGCTCAGACCCCACAGAGCCCCCCACAGAACTCTTGAGCCCCCAGTGCTCCCCCTCAGGCCCCACAGAGCCCCCCGCAGAACTCTTGAGCCCCCAGTGCTCCCCCTCAGACCCCACAGAGCCCCCCACAGAACTCTTGAGCCCCCAGTGCTCCCCCTCAGGCCTCAAAGAGCCCCCCACAGAACTCTTGAGCCCCCAGTGCTCCCCCTCAGGCCCCACAGAGCCCCCCACAGAACTCTTGAGCCCCCAGTGCTCCCCCTCAGGCCCCACAGAGCCCCCCACAGAACTCTTGAGCCCCCAGTGCTCCCCCTCAGACCTCACAGAGCCCCCCACAGAACTCTTGAGCCTCCAGTGCTCCCCCTCAGGCCCCACAGAGCCCCCCACAGAACTCTGAGCCCCCAGTGTTCCCCCTCAGGCCCCACAGAACTCTGAGCCCCCCAGTGGTCCCCCTCAGAGCCCCCCACAGAACTCTTGAGCCCCCAGTGCTCCCCCTCAGGCCCCACAGAGCCCCCCACAGAACTCTTGAGCCCCCAGTGCTCCCCCTCAGACCTCACAGAGCCCCCCACAGAACTCTTGAGCCCCCAGTGCTCCTCCTCAGACCTCACAGAGCCCCCCACAGAACTCTTGAGCCCCCAGTGCTCCCCCTCAGACCTCACAGAGCCCCCCACAGAACTCTTGAGCCCCCAGTGCTCCCCCTCAGACCTCACAGAGCCCCCCACAGAACTCTTGAGCCCCCAGTGCTCCCCCTCAGGCCCCACAGAGCCCCCCACAGAACTCTTGAGCCCCCAGTGCTCCCCCTCAGGCCCCACAGAGCCCCCCACAGAACTCTGCTCCGTGCGCGGCCTGTACTTGCCGAGCAGGGCGTTGAAGAGGCTGCTGCGGAAGATGCCGATGACGCGCTCGAGGGATCCGCGCAGCGCCCGCTCCTCCACCCGGGCCAGGCCCAGCCGCGCCCGGTACTCCTCCAGCAGCCGCAGCGCCCGCGCCGTGTCTGGGGAGAGAGGGGGAGAGGGTCAGTCTGTCCGGGAGGCCTCGTCCCCGCCCCGCCCGCGCGCCCCGCGGCCCCCGCGCACCCTCCTTGCTGACGGGCATGGCTCTCCCCCCGCGCCGGACGCGCTACAAACTCCAAACTTTCAGGGAAGATGGCGCCGGGCGGGGCGGGGCGGGGCGGCCAATGGGAAGAGGCTCCGCCCAGAAGGGCGTGGCCCGGCCCGCAGGGAAAGTTGGGCGGGGCGGGGCTTCCGCGTGGGCGGGGCCTGAGGGACGGAGGGCGGGGCGAGGCTGGGCGGCGCCATCCTGGGGACTCCCTCGGGGGCCCAGCACCCGCTGGGGGCAGCCCCGTCCCGGGCCTGCAAGGGGTCCGGCCAGCCCTCCCCTCCCCTCCCCGGGAAAGCGTCCCCAGCGGGGCTCAGGCAGCCCTGGGTGGAGTTCGGGGCTGCCGGGAAAGCTAAGCGGGGGCGGCGGCAGCGCAGGCCCAGCGCCCCGGTGGACTCCAGGGGGAGAGAGACCCCACAGGCGCCGCAGGGAAGGGGAGGCAGCGCTGGCGCTCCGGCGGGACTCAGGCCCAGGCAGCCCCCGCCCGCCCCCTCCCCTCTGAGCCCCTCGGTTCCCGCACGAGGAGCACGGCCGGTGTGGAGGGCTCCGGCCGAGGGCGTCTCAGGGCCGGCTCTGCTCCTGCCCCCCCCCTCCCTCCCTCCCTCCCTCCCTCCCTCCCTGCAGCGCTCCCCTTCCGGCTCCTGAGCCCTTCTCCAGAGCCCTCTGCCAGCAGCCCTGCAGGACCCGGCCCTGCCTGCCTCGGGAGGGAGGGAGGGAGGGAGGGAGGGCAGGCACGGGCGGGCAGTGCCGGGACACCCGCAGGCAGGCAGGAGCGCCCTCCTGCGGGCAGCGACACCGCCAGGCGCTGGGAAGAGGCGGGCGGCCCCCAGTCCTCCAGGCCAGGCGCGGCGGCACACCGGAGCAGTGGCAGGCAGCGGAGCCGGGAGTCTGGGGCCCCCGCAAGGCCTCCGCCGCGCCGGCTGAGCCCAGACGCCGGTCTCCGTTCCAGGGCAGGGGGCGAGGCCCGGCTGCAGCAGCGCAGGAAGGAGCCGCTGGGCCCGCTCTCATCGCTGCCTCCTGGGGCTGCTGCTGCTCGCTCCCTCGCTCCAGGGGCAGCGCTTGGCCTTTGGCAGCAGCCGGGTCTTGCCGGGCCTGGAGGCGCAGCGGGCGCAGCCCCCGCGGGACTCACGCAAGCACCAGACAGAGGCAGCTCCTTCGTCACCGTCCTTTAATGTGAATCAGGCTCAGGACATTTGATCAGACGCGGGACCTCCCCCCACCTCCCCTTCCTCAGCGTCCAGGGCAGCCCCTACACGCCTCCAGGCACCCCTGCTCCCAAGACGCCCAGACTCCGCAGGGCACCGGGACGCCCCACCACCGCCTGGCCCCGGAGAGGAGCCTGGCCCAGCCAGCTGATTCAGCCCCGCCGGCACCCAGTGCCTGACCAACAGCGCCGCTGCAGTGCCCGCCGGCACCACTGGTCCTGGAGCGGGTGGGGCAGGGGCCTCCAGGGAGGGAGGGACCCTGCGGTGGGCACGGAAGGGGCGCTGGTGGCCAGAGACTCCAGGACTGGCCGCCGGCCAGGCAGGCTCCCCAGCAGGGCCCCTCCACCAGCCAACCTGCCCGGCAGGCACTCCAGTGCCCAGCTTCTCCCTCCCAGGCAGCCCCAGCGCACCCCCGCAGGCTGGAGTGAGCCGCACCCAGGAGGGTGGCAGCAGGAATGGGCCTGCAGGGAGCGACCCTGGAGCTCTGCCCTTCAAAGCCCCCTGAAAGGAGTGTGCAAACAGCAGGCAGAGAGAGGGAGACCCCGCTCCCCACCCCACGGAGGGAGCGTGTCTCTGGAAGGAGCCCTTGGCGCGTGGCAGTGGCTGTCGGGGCGGGACGGGAGAGGCCGCCCTTCAGGCTGCCAGCGCTCTGCCCTGAGGGAAGCAGGAGGCGCCCAGGAGCGGGTGGCGGGAAAGAACAGAAGGTGGGGAATAAACAGTGCTGAGCCGGGTCCCTCAAACACACAAGGACTGCCCGCTTGCGGGATACGCCATGCAAGGGTCAAACTAGGCTCCAGAGTCTAAACTAACTAACAAAACAGCAGAGGCCTAGAACACAGTACTGGAAATCACCAACCCACCAAGTGACTACTGGGGAAGGGGGGCACAGCCCAACCCAGAATTCCTTCCTGGCGGTGGCAGGAGGCACCCCTTCCCCCGCCCCCACCCACCTCCATCAATAGACATAGAGGCGGTCCGAGATGGCTGCCGGCATGTGGGTCATGACCTGCATGCGCAGCCACCAGTAGTAGTCCATGGGGTGGTAGCGCGTGTAGGGTGAGGTGGAGGTCAGGGCGTGCGTGATGCTCTCGATGACGGGAGAGGTGTCTGAGGATCCGCTGTTGCAGTACGACTCCATCTTGGCGATCTGCTCGTCAAAGTACTTCCGGCCGTAGTCCCGCCGCACAATCTCGGGCAACTCGTCCCACATCTTGTCGGCGATGGCCTTGATGCGCTCGGGGCTGTAAAGGCTGGTGCCGGCAATGAAGTTGCCAGGCTCCACGATGCAGACCTTGACGTCGTGCGGGCGCATCTCGTAGCGCAGGCAGTCAGAGAAGGCCTCCACCCCAAACTTGGTGATGCAGTAGGGCGAACGGGCAGGATTTGCCATCCGCCCCATCATGCTGCTGATGTTCACCACACGACCTGGTGGGGGCACAGAGGAAGGGGGGGCGCTGTGGTGAGGAGCAAGCAGCTGCCACCCAAACACGTGCCTAAAGTCCACAGGAAGCCCTCCCCCCCCCCAAAAACAGGCACATCAACCTACCTTTGGCTCTGCGGATAAGAGGCAGGAAAGCCTTGGTGGTGCGGATGGTCCCCCACAGATTCACCTCTGCCACCTCCTTGTAGGTGTCCATGCTGGTGAACTCCACTTCCCCAAAGGTGGAGATGCCGGCATTGTTGACCAGGCCCCAAAGTCCTGCAAGAGGGAACCAAGAGAAAGGAAGAGTGGAATCCAGGTGCCGAGGCTGCTCTCAAGTGGGGTCCGGCTATAATTAGGGGATTGGGTCAACATCCCAAATATTGCCTGGGGGGATAAGAACATAAAAGCCTCCACTGGATCAGTACTACAGTGTCGCAGGTGGGCAAGTGGCCTTTTCCTTCAAGAGAAATTCTAAGCTGAGAGTAAGACGTGGGAGTTATTCCGGTGTAGCTAAAAAGTCATTTGGGGGCTAAAAGCAGGGAGTGGATTCAAGAGAGGAAGCTGGGTTAGCATTAAGGAGGTTATCGATGCAATCCTAAGCATCTCCACTCAAAAGCAAGTCCCACTGTGTTCAATAGTACTTACTCGCAGGAAAGTGTGGTTAGGATTGCAGCCTGTGCTGTGGACTGTTGTAATTCAGCCATCCTCACTATCCTGTTCTTGCTTTTGTATCCTACTGTAAATGCTCAATAGCATGTTGATGGAGCAACAAGATCTGCCTCCCATAATAACTAACCTTGTTTTATAATTAAGTTCTGCTTTGAAAATTGAGTGCAATCCTCATTTGACTTGAGGATTCCTCAATCCCATCTGACTGACCCAGAGACAGTATTTCAAAAGAACTTGGGTGTATCTGGTGTTATCAGCAGATCGTGTAATCCTCCAGGGTTAGGTGGATGAGGCTGGTGAAAGAAAGAGGGTGTGGGTCGCATCCTGCCAGTCTGCAGTTTCCCCTCCCTTGCCCGAGTCATGGCAGCTGATGTACAGCAGGGAAAGGGGGGGGGCTGCAAGGACAGCTGTGCAGAACAGGTAGGTTTCCAGAACAGGAGGGAGGGAGGCTGCACAGCGCAGGCAGAGAAGGTGCAGAGTCCAGAGAAAGCATCAGACCTTCAGGCGGCTGAGGGGAGAATAAGGGCAGAAAAGACGGGGCAAGGCTGACAACGAGACAGATCTGTGCCCAGCAGGAGACAAGACTTGGAGAGGAGCAGACACTGTTAGGGATGTCAGGCCTTGAACTGGGATTTCTTCCAAGGGGGGGAGGGCCTTATTCTGGCAACACTGTCAAAAGAGGCAGGGCAGCATTTAGCAACAGGCTGCACGTGGGAAGGCAAGGAGGGGAAGGGCCTTCCAGCTCAAGCAGGGGGCTTGTCAGCAGTGCCCACCTTGGGACAGCCTCAAACCAGTGACAGGCCTCCCAGCAGAGGCACACGCACCAGGGCAAGCAGATGCCGCTGCCCCCGGGGCCCCTGCTGCACTCCTTCGCACACAGGGCCAGGCGGGTTCAGCCGGACCTCTGCCCCATGTGTGCTCCCGCCTGCCGAGAGAGCCCCCGGTCAAGCACCCTGCACTGAACAAACTGAAGCCTCAGAGTTGGCAGGGGTGGGCTGCCTCCCTCACTGCATGAGGAGGTTCCTCTTTGGGGTATTCATGAAGAAACGCCACGCCCGCCCGCCCGCAGCAGAGGAGCACCTTTTCTGCACCTCCAGGGGATCCCAGCCCACCTGCATCTTTCCTAACATCTATGGGTTTGGTCCTGAATAGTTCAGAGGATTCTGTGTTGCTTTGCCTTTGCCAGACCGTCAGCTGCCCCTCCTCTCCGGGGGATGACAGCACAAGAGAGATGGGGACACGTTCAGAACAGAGGCAGCTGCTGAGGTGGGGCTGGAGGCCAAGACTCACTGGAGGGCGGGAGGGAGGCCAAGTCTCACTGAGCGAGCGCTGCCAGGGGCTTCCAAAAGGTCACTGGGCTGGCAAGTGGCGGGTGAGAAGGGGACACAAGGGGACAGAGTGCAGGCTGCCCTGGCACCACCCACCAGTCTCCGTGTCCTTCAGGGTGGACGTCATGTAGTCCACAGCACGATTCACATCCTCGCTGTCACAGACGTTGAGCTGCACAGTCCTCATGCGGCTGCTCTTCATGTTATCCAGGTCCTTGGAGCCCCCTCGCCCCTGATCCTGAAAAGGGCAGACCCTCTCACCATCCAAAGGCAGCTGTGAGCCTCTCCAGGCCCCCAACCCTCCCTAACCCTTCAGCCCCCGATGCTTCCCCATCGTTTCACTGGGATCACTGACTGCTCTGGTTCATTTCAAGTTACAAAAGCTCTTTTGATCTTTGATTTCCCAGTTACAGGCTGGTGCAGCACAGAAGCAAAGAAAGGAGCCTTCAGAGATGGGTCTCCCCAGTTCAAACCTTGGGCAAGCTGCCTCCTCCATTCGTTCCTTCCCTTCTGCGGGGGACTCACTGCCACTGTGGGCAGCACCCAAGCACTTACGGAGTAGTTGGGGGAGCCTTTTCAAGGATGCAAATGCCAAAGCCTGCTCTCTCCCTTCTTCCTCTAAGCCGCAACAGGCCCAATGGCCTGAGCCATTCAAACACATGTGGTTGGCTCGCTGAGGTTGCCTTCCCAGACCTGTCTAACAGGTCTCTTCACCTTGTGGGGGGGGGACCAACACCTCCGCAACTGAGGGTTGGGCTCAGTGGGGGGGACGTATCATGGGAGGAATCCACAAGCAGGGAACAGAAAATACCCGGAGGAAACCCAAAGGGGCCTCCACCTCCCAAGTTGCCTTCTTGTACAGCCCCAGCAACAGCAACTCCGGGGCAGCCCTGAGGGTTCCCTCTGACTGTGACCCTGGCTCTGCTAGGCAGGACCAAGGCACGCCTGACCCTCCACTGCTGTGGCTTTCCCACTCCAGGCACTCAAGTAGCCCTGCCCCACAGCGCCCTCCCTTCCTGAGCTGCCTGCCCCACAACTTGAGAAGGGAGCAGGAGGAGGGTCCCCCAGCTCAGCACCATTCTGGCAGAGCACCAGCCACGACCAAGGAGACACCCCCTGGTCCTTACCTTCAGCAGGCAGCCAGCGTAGATGATGAAGCCCTTCTCGTGCAGGTGCTTGGCCAGGGCAAAGCCAAAACCCGAGTCACAGCCTGTGATGAGGACGGCACGCTCCCCAATCTGGAAGGAAAGAAGCCGCACAGGGATGGAGGTGGAACTCACTCTCCCCCAAGGGATCGCAGGGCCTGCCCCCCCACGCCCCCCCAAGGGATAGCAGGGCCTGCCCTCCCCCATCTCAGCCATGCTGCCTTCTCCTGGCCCCCAACCTGGTCCCAACAAGCCCAGCTCCTGCCACCAGTCCTCACACTGTGCAAATGGGCCATTCCCACTGAGGGGGCACCATCCCCAAAGCTGCCATCTCCACTTAAACAATGGAAGACAACCAAGGTGGAGGCTGCAGGGGGTGCACACAGGCAGCAGCTCAGTGGCAGGCAGGAGAGATTATAAAGGTTGGGGGGGGGAACAGCATCATAGAAATGGGTTCTCCAAGCAGGGATTGCAAGACTCCTGCAGGAGTATGGGTTGGGGGGAGTTCCTAAGCATGGCAAGGGGAGAGGGATGAGGGGCTCCAGTAGGAGCAGGCCATGGGCAAGCGCCAACAGAGAGCCACAGGGAGCCTTTGCGGTCTGCCAAAGATCACCGACTTCCCTCTTCCTCACCACAGTCTAGGACCCTTCAAGCTAGGCAGAGTCTTCTGTGAAGCGTCAGCACCCCAGAAAGCTGCAGCAGGCGTAATCCAGAGCCTTCTGGAAGCACCTCTACAGGCTTGCCAAAGACAGATCAGCTGCATGTCTAGGTCTGACCCTCACAAAAAATGTGGCAGGCCAGCCCTTTGGGCAGGTGGGGCATGTGACAGCTGACTGGGCACAGGTTGACCAGGGCACAGCAGGCAGAAGTTCTGGGGGTGAGGACTGCACGCCATCCTACCGATGGCCCTGGGACATCATCCACCCTTCAGTGCTCACACAACTGGTTGGCTGACTGGCTGAGCAAGAAGGGCGGAGGCTCCCAGCTGGTTCCAGTGCAAGGAGCAGGCTGGGTGGCCTCCCTCCTACCCATTGCTGCTGCTTGGCAGCCAAGAGGGCTGAGGGAGCAGGAGGTTCTTCCAATGAAAGGCGCTCTCACCTCCTCCACTTCTGTTCCATAGGACCGCCTGAGGACCGAGAGAGGGAAGCCAAAGTCAGGAGGGGGCCTGCAAGAGAGAACACAAGGCCTGAAGCAGGTGACCCTCCGGGAGGCCTGAGCTCTGCCTACAAGTCTGCCTCTGAGGCAATCAGGCCACCACGGGGAGCTCAGTGACTTGTCAGCGCCACCCCCCCCCCACAGGACTAGGTCTCCCGGGGAGGAGAGACATCACTGTGGAGGCGAAGGGGCACCGCCTGCTGCCAGACCCACACACCATAGAAGAAATCCAAGATGCCTCTGCCAGAGCCCTGACAAGCAGGAGGCTGGTGGGGACCTGCAGGTGAGCCCCACAGAGTGGCAGGGGGCCCCAGTCTGCTCAGCCAGAAGAGGGTTGCTGGGGCATCCAGGGTACTCAACCACCTTCTCCTCCCCCATCCAGGGATCTTCCTCCAACTGCCCCGGGAAGTTGGCTCTGCTCTGTCAATAAGTGCCACCAGGGGAGCTGCTGCGCATGTGGTAGACTCCCACCCCAGCCTGGCCAGGTAGACCCCTTGCAGCTCTGAGGGAGTCCTCCTTGCCCCCTCCAACCAGGGACCGTTCCAGGAGTTCCCTCCTCCATGACTGCTCTGAGGAGCGAGCCCAGGACCGAGGCCAGGCAGAGAGGAGCCTTGGCTTCCCTGCAAGGCGCGGGCCTTGGCAGACCCACCCAGAACTCCAGGCCAGGCTCCCTCTGGCAGACCTGCCTTGCTCCCGGCAGCGATGTCTGTCCTTGCCAAGGCTGCTCCACTACGGGCACAGGCTGGGCATGTGCTGGCTGCCTCTGCTGTGCACAGGCACCACCCCTGGCAGCCGGACTGGCTGCTGCCGGTCACCTCTGCTGGTGCCTTTCCAAGGATGGCTTCTCAGCCACCTGCTCAGAGCAGGAGAGCCAGACCGGAAGCTACTGGGAGCCAGGCTCCCTCTCAAGCACAGAGGCAGGGTCCTTGTGTGCCACCTTGGAGGCAGAGGTCTCTGTGCCCTGTCCGGCATTCTGGTAGACCCTGGCTGACCCTGGCCTCTGAAGAGCTGTTGCTCTGGGGGTGCCACTTCCATGGGGCTTGTCTTGACTGGCTGGGGCTGGGCCTGCAAAAACAGGGGGAGGGAGAGCCACCCCCTCCACCAGGTCTCCAAGGATGGTCTGCTGGAAAGAGACAGCGCAGCCTTTGCCCCCCGCCTTATCTTGTTTATTTCGGCCACTACAAGAACCTTTGGCAGGAGCTGTCCAGCTGGCAAAAGACGGAGGGGGCAGAGGGACTTTGGAAGGACAGCACCCCAGGAATTGCAGCCCTACTAGGAGAGGCGGACCTTCTCTCCAAGGTGAAGGGGCCAAGCACCGGGGCAGATGCTTTCCCCAGAGAGATGCCGCAGCCCCTCCTCCTGCCCAGCAGCACTTCTTCATCAGAGTGAGGAAGGACTGCTCCAAAGCCACCCAGGACCCCTCCTGTGTTCTGTGGATCCCCTCCCCCAACCTCAAATCCACAAGGCCAGCTGGCCCTTTGGGGTGGACCTCCGTTCTCAGGGAGCTGGAGGGTGACCACCCCCAATTCCGCAGAGGATCAGCCTCCCACCTCTTTGCTGCCGAGCCCAGCAGTGGCACACAAGGACCCTGACACCCTCACAGGCAGGGCCAGGCAGGACCCTCACAGGCATTTGCCTGTTTCCAGACGTTTGTTTCTCCAGACCAGGGAGCCTTGAGGGAACCAAACAAGGCTGAAGGGGGAGAGACCCACCATGATGGGGAAAAGGGGCCAGGGCAGCAGAGGGTCCACATCTTTCCTGGGGCCCTGAGATTCTTGTTTCTTTCTTTAAAAAAGAAACGGGTCCGGGGGCGCTCCTACTAGTCAGAGACTGGCAGCTGATCTTGCCCCCCTTTCGTCTGGGCACAGAATCTGGATTCTAAGTGGGCTGCCAGGGAACTCGCTTCCCACCCTCTGGAGCAACTGCCCAGGGAGTCCTCAGACAAAGCCCAGAACCACCCCCATCTTGTGCGCATCTAGAAGAGCCCTGCAAAACCCCTCCTGGAGCACCTACCGGAGGCCAGCAGCTGCCACCTGGAGCCGAGGGGCTCTTGCAGCCGCCAGTCGAGCCAGAGGCCGGGAGACCCGGGTCGCCGCCAGGAGGGTGGCCATCAGCAGGCACCTGAAGGATGTGCGTCTCCCTGGTCCGGAGTTCTGGAAAAGAGAGCAGAGCAGCCTTTTTATGTGCTCCTGGCTTTATGGCCGACCGCTCAGCTCTGTCCCCACAAAACAGGGTGCAACGGTCGCCCCCTCTGCCTGTCAAGATAAGACTCCAGTGGCCTCCCAGCAGAGGGGGACGCCTGGGCCAGTGGCAGGGGGAGGGCCCAGGACCGCCCAAGGAGGGGGCTTCCCAGGCACCTCTCAGCACCCAGGCTGGGCAGCAGAAAGGGCTGACCACACAGTCTGCCAGAGGGAAGGGGGCCCTTCTGCTCGGCCCCTGCGCCTCCCTCGTGGCCCGGCCGGAGGCACCTGGAGGCAGCTGAGCTCCTGGGCAGTGCTGCTCCCCCCAGGTCAAGCACAGGGCAGGGGACAGGAGGGCTTCTCTCCCCTGCCTGTCCTCAGGCCCAGATGCCCAGCCTGGGGAGGGACCCTGGATGGCGCTGGGCTGCCGGGAGCGCCAGCAGGCAGAGCAGCCCGGGCTCCGGCTCAGGAAGGCGGCCCCGGAAGGGAGTGCAGGGCCAGCACTGGATCCAGGGGCCGCAGCGATGGCCCAGGAACCCACCCGGCCTGGCCAGGCAGGGGACTCTTGCCCAGGGCCAGGCAAAGAGAACGTAGGTACCCCACGGCCGGGACCTCCAAGGGAGGGAGCCCTCGGAGGCCCCAGAACAGGAGGAGGCCCTGCTGGGCAGCCACGCAGGCGGAAAGCAGGAGCCTGATGGCCGCGCACCCCCCCCCCGACCGCCCCTGGGCCGGGCCTGTCTTTCCGGAGCACGAGCCTCTTTCAGGCAGGCTGGAGGGGAGCCGGCAGGTGCTGCAAAGGGCGGGCGGGCGCGCTCCGTCGAGGGAGGCAGGGAAGCCCCGCGCGGCGGATGGGGCTGCTCTCTCCGGCCAGACCCCGTCCTCGGAAGGCGCTGCTCACAGCCAGTCCGCCGGCCGAAGCCCCTCCACGCGTGCCCTGCCAGGAGCCCGGCACTGGCGACGCCTCCGCCCCTCCTCGCAGCCAGCACTGCTGCCGGGCCCCCGGTGCCCTCGGGCGGAGGAGAAGGAGGGCCAGAGGATGGCTCTCACTCCGCTCCTCCCTGCCTGCCTGCCTGCCTGCCGGGGCCTTCTTGCCTCCGGCTCTCCTTCGCGGCTGCTCCAGGCAAGGAGGGCGACCGTTGCCGGCCCTGGAACGCGCAGCTGCCGCGACGGGCCTCGAGACTCTCCTCGCCGGGCCTCCTGGGCGCCTCCCCGCCCGCCTGCCTGGGCGGCGGAGCCGCGTGGCCGCCGGCAGAGCGGAGGAGGCCCGGCGGGGCCTGGCTCCCTCCCTCCCTCCGCCGGGGAGACGCGGCCCCACCTGCCCGCCTGGCGTCCGGCGGGGATGCTGCGCGGCCCGTAACCTTGGAGCGGGAGGGCGCGATGGCTGCGCTGATGCTGATGCCGCTGCTGGGCCGTCGCGTCGCCGACGCCGCTCCGCCTCCTCTGCCCTCCTCCTCCTGCGCAGCCCGACGAGCTCCTGGGGTTCCGCGCGCGCTCGGCCTCCCCTGCGGGAGGAGGAAGAGAGGGAGGAGGTGGCGCCACCCGCGCTCCGCCCGCCCGTCCCCTCCGCTCCCGCCTCGCTCAGGCTCGGGGTGACTGCGCGGCCCCGTCCCGCTCCCGAAGGGACCCGGGCAGGGAGGGCAACTGCAGGCCAAGCCGGGTCCGAAGGGGCTGTCGAGGGGGGCGTCGCTGGCCGGGCAGGACCCGCAGCCCACCGCCGGAGCGGAGCTGAGCGGAGATGCGCCTCCTTCCTCCCGGGTGGCGGCCGGGCCGGTGCAGGTGCTCGGAGAGCCGGCAGCCTCCTCTTTCCGAAGGAGGTCCCGTCGCTGCCTTCCCCGCCGGGCTGCAGCCCCCCTGCGGGCCAGGAGAGAAAGAAAGGGGGGCGGGCGAGGCTGCGGGGCCGGGAGGGGCCCCCTCGAGTGGGGCTTCAGGGCTCTGCTTCCTCCCGGCAGAGAGACCCGACTCCGAGGGATGGGAGCCCTCGAGGACTGGCTCCGCGCCCTGCCGCTGCCCGCGCCCCTCCGCACCCCGCAGGCAGGCAGGCAGCAGCCTGGTGGGGAAGGGGAGGCCCCTAGTGGCCCCCGCTCAGGCGGAGGCGGCTGCAGCCACAACCAGGAGGGCGCACAGACTCCCCCAGGCTCCCTCGCTTGGCCAGGCTGGGCCTCCTGATCAGCAGGTCTAGAGGCAGGCAGTTCCACAGGCTGACTGCTTCTCTTTCCTGGGCGCTCTCCTTTGGTGGGCTGACGGAAGCCTCCCCGACACTGAAATAATGGCCTTGGGGAGCCCCCACCGGCACCCAGAGCTCTCTCTCAGGCGGCTCAGGACCCACTGCCTGGAGGAGTCCTTTGGACGGGGTTCCTTCCATTGGAACAAGGCAGGCCAGGCTCCCAGTTCGGAGAGCGGAGCTCTTGGAAAGGATGGGTGTCATCTGCACACTCGACCCCTTTGCTGCTTGTCCCCTCGGGGTGCTGCCCTTGTGGCCCACCTGCGTTGCTCCGTGACTGCACAGGTCCCCACAGACTCCTTGTTCCAGGAGACCCCTGTGGACTCAGAAGGCCGCTCTCTGTCATCATCCAAGAGCCTGGCAGACTGAAGTGGCCCCACCGCACCAGCCTGTCCCCAACGCAGCAGAGCCAAGCTTCCTGCAGAGAAGACCGGGCTGGGGGCCTTGCTGCAAGGCGGTGTCCTGGCTGCTTGCCTAGTTAGGTGTTGGACCCCCTGGAACTGACTGTGGAGGAGGAAACTGCTGCCTGTCTCTGGCCAAAGTGACCCCATCCTGGGCAGGGCAGCCCTTCAGCTACTCTGATGGCCAGCATACCCCACCTCCAGACTAAACAGACTCTGGCCTGGCTAAATAGACTCTCTGATGATCCAGCCCAGTCCTGGGACGTCTTTCCAGACCCCACCATCCTTTTGGCTCTCCTGTGCCCAGGCTCCAGCTTCTCTGTGTCCCCCTTGAAATCTGGTGCCGGAGCCAGCGTTCCAGGCAAGGTGTGATGGAGGAGGATGGTCTGCACCCTGCCTCTGCTCAGGCAGCCCAGAAGAGCCCCACGTGAACTTGGGGCCGGAGCCAGGATTGAAGAAGTAGGGAGGCAATGATGCCAACTATCGATGCCAGTGTAATTCCACCCAATTTCAGGAAGAGAAGTACTGTCTTTTGGGTGCTTAATATACAAAACGATGGCTAGAGTGGAGAGGGAGATGCTCTTTTCCCTTTCACGTAACAGCAGAACTAGGGGACCCCCACTAAAATTCAATGTTGGGAGAGTCAGGATAGACAGAAGAAAATATTTCTTTCCCAGCATGCAGTTGGTCTGTGGAACTCCCTGACACAGGATGTGGTGATGGCATCTGGCCTCGATGCCTTTAAAAAGAGAGTGGACAAAGTCCTATAACAGGTCTCCAGACTTTGAATTTTGCAGCTCCTGGACCTTTAACACTTGCAGACAGGAGGGAATTTCAGAAGCTGCAGCTTTTGAGATGTGAGATGAGAAGCAGCACTGCTGAAATTCCCTCCCTGACACAATTGTTGTCCACAAGGTCCAAGAGCCCCTGGATAAGGGCATATAGTGGGGAGCGGGTGTCCAAACATTTTCCTTTAGGGCTCTTGGACCTTTAAGAGGAGGAAATTCCTGCAGGTGTCGCTTGTGATCTGTGAGATGAGAAGCTGCACCTCTTGAAATTTCCTCTTCTATGTGATTGTTAAAGGTCCAGGAACCCTCAAGTTGGAAGTTTGGACACCCCGGTGTAGAGGATTGGAGCCTATTTGTAATAGTTTTATTTTAAATTTAATCATAAGTAACAAAGGCTGCAATCTTAAGAGCACTTTCCTGGGGGTGAACTCAATGGAACTGACTTCTGTGTAGACATGAATAGGATTGCACTAATAATGTTTAAATTAACCACATGAAAGTAATATCAGTGTTTTTAGCATTTATTTTGTCATGTCCTACAGTTTTTCCCCCATACGCAATCCCCCATGCGCACCATCCCCCTATGTGCACCTTCATCCATGCACAATAACCCCGTACAACATCTCCCCATACACACCATATGCAACACCCCCATGCACAATACCCCTGTACAACATCCCCTCATGCACACCGTCCCCCCATGTGCACCATCACCCCCTGTGCACCCTCCCTCCCAGTGCATCTTCAATATTAAGTATAGGGCAAAAACACGTTGCACCCCTTTTCAGCTCCTTAAGGGTTAAATTTCTCAACACGGGTGTTGATGTCACAAAAGGAACACCCTCCCCCAAATTTCAGGCTTCTAGGTCTGGGGGTTGGGGCAGAGCATCCCTGTCAGGGATTCTTCAATGGAAAGTATAGGGAGGAAGCCCTCTCTCAAGTGGGGGTTCCTCCTTGATTCTTAATGGACCAGACCCCCCTCCTCACTCTTCCCAGCAAGAGCAGGAAGACAGTTGGGCCAGACACTGACCTTCCCACCTGGTGCTTGCTGAACACAGTCAGAGGTGGCCAGGGACTAGGCTCTGCACTGGGGGGGGGGGGGACTGGGCGATCTGGCATCCTGGTCTCTCCTGCCCCAAGAAAAGGGGCTTCTGCCGGCCGGAATCCATTGCTTCTGACTGGCCAGAATTTCACTTTGCAGCCAGCCTGGGACTCTCCTATCCAGAGCGTCCCCTCCTGCCCCGTGTGAGCCAGAGACAGGCAGGCATCCTTGATTGTCCGGTGCCCTCTGCCAAGATTCCCTGGCTGTGCTGCTCCAGGGCTCCTGGCCAGTGTCCAGCTGGTCAGCGGCTCTGAGGGCTGAGGGGGGAGCCAAAAGCTTTGCAGAGCAATGTTGGCAACAAGAGCCAGGCTGGAGAACAGGCCCCCTGGGAGGCACTTCTTGGCTTCCTACCCCTAGCTCAGCTTTGGGCTGGAAACAAGACAGCAAGCAGGCTGGGGGGCCCTTTGCTGGGCAAAACCACCACTGTGCTGCCGGGGCCAGATTTCCCCAGCGAGCTGGTTCCCCGGAGCAGATTTTGGTGAGCACCTGGAGCACAGGGCTCCCCCCCCCCCCCCGGAGGCTTCCAATGGCAGTTGCAGGCCTTTCAGGCCCCAAAGGCCAACATGGACCAATTCAGAGGATCCAGATGCACACCTTTCAGTGGCTTTGAGGCAGCCAGCCCCACCTGGCAGCCTGCCCTTGAAGTCCTCTTGGACTCCACAGAGAGAGGTCCTGGGCAGAGGGATCCCCTCCCCAGTTCCAGGCCAGATGCTGCCGCTCTTCCTTCCGTTGCTTCCAGTGTCACCTCAAGCAGGAGTGATTTGCATTTCTTCCACAAAAACCTGCAGAACAGCCCTTTGAAGGAGAGGGAAGCGCCTGGTGTCCTCCTCCTCTGCGTCCCTGCAAGAGCAACACCAGGAGGAGCCCGAAGGCCACAGATCAGCCAAGTTCAGCAAAGCCTCCAGTCAGAAGAGGGCAGGATCCTGTTCTGAGACAGACTCACGCTGCAGATTTCCATCCTGACATCACCCAGAAGAGTCACTTTTCAGCCAAAGAACAGCAGTTTGCATCACAAACCAGAGCAGTCCACGGCCTGTCCAGAAGCCTCCTTTGGACCTCTGCAATGGGCACAAGGAGGGGATGCAGGCAGCAGTTAGCTGCAGTGCCACATCTGGACGGGGGTTCAAGCTGGCACTATTGTCAGGTAGGCACTCAAGAGTGCCAGAACCGCCACACCCCCAAATCCCACCAGGGAGCTGCCTGGTTCAGCCTGCCCACCTTTTCAGGGGAGAAAAATGAAAGGGCTTTCATTCCTAGGTCAGTGCAGGGAACAGTGCCAGATCGGGGGCAGAGCAAAGGCTTCTGTCAAGGATGGATCCAGAAGGAGTTGTGGATGGATCTTGTTTGGGAGTCAGGACTCCCACTAAGTTGCAGTGCCAGGGGAATGCTCACCGGGCAGGGCACCGACAAGATTAACTGGAGTGGGAGCCAATTGGTAGACCCTTGCTCCCATTCCAGCCAGTCCAAGCGGAAGCCCTGGTCTATCTGCCCCGCAAACCTCAGCCGTAGAGACCATCAGATTCCACCTGGAACCCAGGTCTATCTACCTGAATGATGGAGTTGGTAGCAAACATGTCTCCCCAACACAAAACACTGGATCTGCCCATATCTTGTACTTTCCAGAACTAGGGGAAGGTGAGGAGGATGTTGCCTCTTCTCCAGCCTCTGACCTTGGGCTAGTGCCCACCCTTGCCCTCAGAAAACCACTCTGAATACCTCTATTTTCTCCAAAAGTGTGGCCAAAAAACCAGTGGGGCAGTGAGGACGAGAGCTTGCACGGCTGGAAAAGGAGCGCCCTTCCCTGCTTGGGATAAGATCACCTCTTTGGGCCTGAGGAGTTCTGCCTTTCCCCCTGCTGCGTATTGAGGGATGATCACATCCCCTTTTAACTGGCCCTTTTCCAAACTAAACACACCCAACTCTCTGCTTGTCCTCATGGGCTGGGAGTTCCATCCCTTCCCCATCCTGGACCCCTGTCAGACCCTCTTCCTGCCCAGTCCTGACCCCTTCTCCATCTTGGACCCCTGTCAGACCCTCTTCCTGCCCAGTCCTGACCCCAGTCCTGACCAGGGTTCGAGACCCAGGTCGGCCCCACAAGACAGGGTGAGCTCCTGTCCTTAGCCCAGCTCTGCAACGCAGCTGGATCCAATCGTATTGGCTCTGCCTTTCCATTGGACTAATTCAGTGGTGTGGAGAGGGGGATTTGCTGCTTGGGGAACAGCCTCTCCTCCAGAACAATCCAACCCAGGCTTTCGTGCTTCGCATGCAGCGTATGCAGCACTGAGCATGATACCAGAGTCTTCCAAGACTGATGGAGGCCCTGCTGCCAGTGCTGCTGAGAGCCTCTCTGCACACTCCCTGCTCATGGCTCACCTGCTGCCAACTGACTGTGATGAACTGATTGACGGGGTCAACGTGGCGGGAACTTTAGGGGAAGCGATCATGAGCTGCTGGAATTTAGAATAATGTGGGCAATAAAAAGAGTGCAGAGTGAAACTTATACGTTGGATTTCAGGAAAGCTGGTTTCAGCAGGCTTAGAGGAGTCATAGGTGGGATCCCATGGGTTGAGGATCTAATGGGGAAAGGGGCCAAGATGGGTGGGAGCTCCTTAAGAGGCAGCTTCTACAAGCACAGTCAGAAACAATTCCCATGAAAAAGAAAGGGGGAAAATGCTGAGAAAACCAGGTTGGCTCCACAGGCAACTTGGGGATCAGCTGAAGTTAAAGAAAGAGAAGTACAGGGAGTGGAAGACTGGAAAGATCACCGGGGAGGAGTACAGGCAGGGAGCCCGGTCCTGTAGGGAGGGGGTCAGGGATGCTCAAGCTCAGTATGAGCTGAGGCTGGCCAGGGGAGTCAAGGATAACAAGAAGAGCTTCTTTAGATATGCCCAGAGGAACAGGAGAGAGACGAGGGGCTGGGGCTGCTCCTGGACAAGGATGGACAGCAGGTGTCTGGAAACCAGCAGAAGGCGGAGCTGCTCAACTCCTACTTTGCATCCGTCTATTCTCGGAAGGGGGGCTGTGCAAATGGGGGTGCGGGATCATTGACTGATTCGGGGATGTGTTTACACCCCCAAAGAGGTAATGGAAACATGGATGGTGCAGAACAGCAGATTAAGATTGACAGAGAACTGGTTCGGAACCACTTAACTGGCCTCAATGAAGTCAAGTCATTTGGACCGGATGAGCTGCATCCTGGAGTTCTGAAGGAACTGGCAGATGTCCTTGCAGAGCCTCCGTTGATCCTCTCTGAGGAATCCTTGAGGAGTGGAGAAGAGCTTGGACTGGAAGAGGGCAAATGTAGTCCCCATTTTTAAGAAGGGGAAGAAAGAAGACCCCGGAAATTATAGACCAGTCAGTTTGACTTCAATCCCGGGCAAGATATTAGCGCAAATCATAAAACACACAATTTGTGCACATCTAGACAAGTACTCAGTGATCAAAACAACCCAGCATGGATTTACCAAGAATAGATCTTGCCAGACAAATCTGATCTCCTTTTTTGATGGGGTTACGAGCTTCCTGGACATGGCAATGCTGTGGATGTCATTGATCTTGACTTCAGCAAAGCATTTGACAAAGTCCCACATGACATTTTAATTGGGAAGTTGGAAAAATGTGGGCTAGACGGGGCAATTGTTAGGTGGATCTGCAACTGGCTCGATGGCCGCACTCAAAGGGTTTTAGTAAATGGTTCTGTGTCAACCTGGAGGTCAGTTTCTAGTGGGGTCCCCCAAGGCTCTGTCTTGGGACCGGTTCTCTTTAACATTTTCATCCATGACTTGGAGGAAGGGATACGGGGGAGCCTGATCAAATGTGCGGATGACACCAAACTGGGAGGAGTAGCAAACACATCAGAAGAAGGAGAAATCTCCAGGAGGATCCGGATAAACTGGAATCCTGGGCTGTAACCAACAGAATGAATTTCAACAGGGAGAAGTGGAAGGTTCTGCACTTGGGCAATAAAAACCAAAAACACAGGTATAAAGTGGGGGATACTTGGCTTGGCAGCACAACATGTGAGCGGGATCTTGGAGTCGCCACTGTGGATCACAAGCTGAACATGAGTCAGCAGGTGATGTGTCTGCAAAGAAGGCAAATGCCATTTGAGGCTGCATTAAGAGGACTGGAGCTTCCAAGTCACCAGAAGTTCTAGTTCCTCTTTACTCTGCATTGGTCAGACCTCACCTTGAGTCCTGTGTTCAGTTCTGGGCTCCTCACTTTAAGAAAGATGCAGCCAAACTGGAGCAAGTCCAGAGGAGAGCGACAAGAAGGATCAGTGGGATGGAAGGGAAGCCCTACGAGGAAAGGTTGGGGGAACTTGGGATGTTCAGCCTGGAGAAGAGGAGGCTGAGGGGAGACCTGATTGCCCTCTTCAGATACCTGAAGGGCTGTCATGGGGAGGAAGGGGCTCATCTGTTCATAGCTGCTTCTGAAAGCAGAACTAGAACCAATGGGGACAAACTGCAAGAGAGGAGATTCCAGTTGGAAATCCGGAAAAAATTCCTGATGATGAGGGCGGTTTGGCAGTGGAAGAGATTGCAAGGGAGGTGGTGGACTCTCCCTCACTGGGGATCTTCAAGCAGAGGCTCGAAGAGCACCTGTCGGGGATGCTCTAGGGGGATATCCTGCTGCAGGCAGGGGGTTGGACTAGATGACCTACTAGGTCCCTTCCAACTCTAGGATTCTGTGATTCTATGACCAGCATCATTGCTTCAATTGCCTTGCTGTGCTGTTACCCACTGGTGGCATCTCCCTTCAATGATGGCATCAGATAGTACGTGTAATTAATAAGGGAGGCTGAGGCTGGAGGATAGACACCTTTGAATGATGGTGCTGGAGAAGACCCTGGAGAGTCCCTTGGACTGCAAGGAGATCAGATCAGTCCATCCTGCAGGAAACCCGCCCTGACTGCTCTCTGGAAGGAGAGACTGAAGCTGGAGCTCAAATATTTGGGCCACAAGAAGGGAGGACTCCTTAGAAAAGACTCTGATGCTGGGAAAAAACTGAAGGCAAAAGGAGGAGGGGACGGCCAATGGTGAGATGGTTAGATTGTGTCACCAAGGCTATGAATTTGGATGGATTTTGGAAGCTGGGGGGGGGGGGTCTGGTGTGCTTCAGTCCGGGGTGGTCACAATGGGTCAGACACAACTGAATGAGAAAACAACAACATAGTAGTACAATTTGGAATGAGACTCCCAGCAGCAAAAGGCAATTCCTGAAACCTGGGAAGGAGGGATCTGAAAGGGGCTCCCTTTGTGTGCCCGCGTGGGGGACGGGGCTGCCAGTAAGGAGCTCCTGCAGGGCCACTGGGAAAAGAGACCGAGTGCCAGCAAGCAAGGAGAGAAACAGAGTCAAGAGCCACTCCTTCTACCAGGACCACTGAGAGGGGCAGGGGGTGATCTCTGCCTGCAACTGCCCTCCAGGGTCCTACAGGAAGCGCTTCTTCTGGACTGCAGTGAGTGTCACAGTGCTCTGGGATCTTGACATCACCTGGAAGCCGTGATGTCACACTGCAGAAGCCCAGCCTCTCACACGTGCTTCAGCCAAGGGCCTCCTGCTGCTGCTGCTGCTGCTGCCGCTGAGTGTCACGGGGTGGGTTGCGGGAAGTGCAGCACTGCTGGCCTGGCCTGGCCAAGGTGGGGAGGCTGGAGGTGCCAGGGTGGCACGGCTCGGGGAGGGCAGAGGGGCCAGCAGAGCTGATGAAGAAGGAGATGGCAGGATGAAGGGACATGTGGAGGGGGTAGTGACCAAGCAATGGGTGCTCGGGGTGAGCCTTATCTGCCTCCCGTTCTCCCTGCTTAGCTCTCTTTCTCCGATCTCGATCCCAAAAAGAAGATGCTGCACCTTATCCGGAGTGGGGCAAGACTGGACTGGTGGAGGCGGAGATGGATCAAGACCAGTCTCAGGTATTTCTAGCAGGGCAGAAGTTCACCTCCTGGAGGGGTTTCTTCCTGGGCACTGGCAGTGGGGAACACCCCCACCCCGCAGACACCTTTGGCTGACCCAGGCTTGGGGAGTGCAGTGGCGAGATGCACACATTGTGGCTCTCCAGATGTCAGAGCAGAAACCCCTTTCATGCACTGGAGCCCGCAAGTCACGTGTGGATGAAGAGGCCCAGCAGAGCAGCGTCTGAAGTGGAGACTTGTCTGTCCAGCACCAGGAGGGATGGAGTCCAGGGAGGGGCACCCTCACTTGCCCAACTATCTGACGTGTGCTCATTCCCTGTAGGAAGCCATGGGGCAGAAGAGCTTTGCTTGGCATTTGAGGAAGCTCAGGGTGGATTGAAGATGCCTCCCACCTTTCGGAGGCTGATGGAAAAACCCCACACTCCACCTGCTGGGGCTGCTCCCACTAGGTCAGGGGTGGGCAGATGCTGGCCTGGGGGCCATTTGTGACCCATGGTGCCCCTCAATTTGGCCTGCAGGGAGACCCAGTTTCCAATGGGGGGAGTTGGAGAGCGGGAGGAGCAGAGGCTGCCACATCATCTGGGAAGGGGGGCAGCAGCTGCCAGCCACCTTCAGATCAGCTCCAGTGACCTTGGCCTGGGAGGAAGGCAGAAGGGCAGCTCGTTCAGCCCTGATGGAAAGGGGGGATGACGCCCAGCTCTGCAGAGGGCTCTCTCTCTCTCTCTCTCTCTCTCTCTCTCTCTCTCTCTCTCTCTCTCTCTCCACTGTGCCTCTTCACTTCCAGGCTGCCAGTGCCCTCCTGTGTGTCCAGAGTGGGCTTCTCCCTTCGCGCAGGCCAGGTGAGCTACAGGGAGTAGTGTCCCATCCCAGGTACAGAGGCTGCTCCCACCCGAAGCCTTGGAACAGAGGTGGTCAGGCCTGGGAAGAAGTAGTGGAACGGGGTGGATGCCCTGAACATGCTGCTGCCATGCTCAGCGAGAGCTCTGGGGCAAGAGGGGGTTACAGCAGCTGGTCCACCCGCAGCTCCAGTGGGACACAGCAGTAGTCTAACTGGGCAAGAGGCCCTCTTTCAAGTGGGGGTTCCTCCTTTATTTAGCAGGGGAGAGTTAGTGTCTGTTCTAGTGGCTCCTGCTGGGGTACTTTGCGTTTTAGATTGTGAGCCCCCCTGGGTCAGGGACCAGGCGCCATCCGTCTTTTCATTTCTTTGTAGACCTTTTAGTTGAAAAACAGTATATAAACGTTGTAGAGAGATAGTGCCAGTCCCACCCTCAGGACACTGGCCCACAACAGGGCCGCGAGGAGGGCACACGAGACACATGCCGCGCTTCGCCTCTTCCCTGCACTCCCCAGCCCCGCTTCCTGGCCCTCACTGGTTGCAAAGCATGCTGTGGTGGCAGCAGGCGCATGGCCTGTGGTCCCAAACGTGCATGTCCAGGGGCTGTGCAGTCCTGCCCATGAAACACCCGCTTCCCAGGGATCCAGGCTGGGGCTCCACTCAGTTCCAAGCCATGAACTCAGGCAAATCCATGCCACGACCAGAAGCAAGAACATGCAGCTCCAGAGGTGTCTTCAGCGGCTGTGGCCTGGGGGGCACCAGGGATCAGGAAGTGGTGGCAGCAGAGCCCGGGACTGGTGCGGGGCTCAGGGGGCCTTCCATCCTTTCCCACTAGGAACCAGCATCTTTTGTAACCAGCCTATTCAATGGCCGCCTGGCGCCTGAAAACGTCTTCCCCTTCCCCTCAGGTAGGCTAGAGAAGGGCCTGGCGGTCGGTGGGGCATCCAAGCTGGCAAGAAGCCAGGGGGCTCAGTTGGGTCTGGGCCTCCTCCTGGCCCGCTGACCTCTCTCCCCTTCCGCCCTCAGCCCTCTCGCAGGAGCAGGCCCAGGCCCTGCAGGCCATGGTGGTCCCCTGCAACCGCTTCTTTGAGGTGAGCAGCCATGGTGGGCACCAGCAAGGAGGGCAGGGCCGGTCAGTGGACTCCTGAAGGAACCACACCAGCTCTAGGGCTTCCCAGGGAGGAAACCAGGGTGGTGGTGGACTGCACATCCCAGTCTAGAGAGGATCCCATGGTCAGTGGCTCCAGCCAAAGGAGCAGCCATTTCCCCATAAATTCACTGGACCTCCCCCCCCGCCCCCCGGGCAGGAGGAGAACAACGCAGCTGCCAACGAGGCCCTGGAGAGCATTGAGAAGAGCACCCTGGCTGGCCTGAAGGAGATGGGCTGCTTTGGGCTGCAGGTGCCAGAGGAGCTGGGGGGCATTGGGTTGACAAACACACAGGTGAGACCACGGAAGGGGCACTGAGGGGGGTCTTGTTCCAGGGGGGGCTGACTTGGGGTACCCTGGGGCTGGTCTGCCCTGCAGCAGCAGGACTCTGGGCCTCTTCCACTTTGGGAGAGATGGGGGCCTGAGGGGCAGGCAGAGTGCCCCAGACGTGGCTCTTGGCCATGGGGGAGCCCTCTTTTCCCCAGCTCTTGCAGAGCAGCCCTGCTGCACGTGCCCTCCGCTTGGGGGAGTGAGAAGGCTACTTGGTGCTCCTCAGCAGTCTTGAGAGAAACACTGGGCATTGCAGAGAGGCTGAATGCCGCCCGTGTTGGACAGGCCAAGTCTGGCCTCCTCCCTCTTGCTTGCCCCTCTTGGGCTCACCCATACTTGTTCCTCCCCCCAGTACGCTCGCATGGTGGAGGTTGTCGGGATGCACGACCTGGGAGTTGGCATCAGCCTCGGTGCCCACCAGTCAATTGGCTTCAAGGGTATCCTGCTCTTTGGGACCAAGACTCAGAAAGAGAAGTACCTGCCTAAGCTGGCAACTGGTAGGTAGGCCAAGAACCCAGCCCTCCTCCAGCTTTGGAAGAGGCACATTTGGACCCTGGCACTGGCTGTCCAGAAAAGGGCAGACGTAGCCCTGCCAGCCAGGGCTCTTTGAAGCCAGTCTAGCCAGGTGGGTTCCTCTGTTCTTAGGAGGCTTAGGAGAGCAGCACAGCCAACAAAAGGGTTGCAGAGGAGGCCAGGAGGAAGCCAGTGGGGGGCATCACTCTCATCAAGAACTTGTGAAAAAGCCTTTTCCCTCTACTGGGGGTACTGAGCCCCTCAACCCTGCCATAAGAACTGCAGAAGAGCCCTTTGCTGGAGCAGGCCAAAGGCCCACCCAGTCCAGCTTCCTGGTTCTCACAATGGCACACCAGATTGAGGTTTCCATAATTCTCTCCGCAAAATTGGGGCAGGACCCTTTGTCCCGTTTGCCAGTATGTGAACTGAAACCCCCCAAATTGGGATTGTCCCTGTTTTGGGGACATATGGGGACCCTGCACCATATGCCTCAGGAAGCACACAAGGGATCAAGAGACCTGCATCCTGGTGCCCTCCCCTGCGCCTGGCACTCTGAGGTAGCCTGCATCTAAAATGAGGGGGTTGCACAGACCCATCCTGGCTAGTCAGCCGTGATGGACGTTTCCTCTAGAAGTGTGCCCAGCCCCTCTTACAGGGATCCAGGCCAGATGCCATCCCCAGCAGGCTGGATGCACAGGCTGGGCGCCTGTTGTTTCTGACCACAAACCTCTGCCAAAAGCTTTTTCAGAGCATGCTGAAGGCCAAGGGAGGAGGTCAAGACAGAGAAGAGCTCAGGCTGGGCTTTGGGGGGCTCTCACTCTTCCCCTCCTGCCAGGTGAGATCTGTGCTGCCTTCTGCCTGACTGAGCCCTCAAGTGGCTCTGACGCAGCCTCCATCAAGACAGTGGCCACACTCAGTCCTTGTGGGAGTTTCTATACTCTGAATGGGGCCAAGATATGGATCAGGTGAGCAGCAGGCAAAGCCCACACTTGCCCCCAATAGTGCTGTCCATGCCCATCCCTGAAGACCCAACAGGCCTGGCCCATTCCAGAAAGTGGTCTGCCTGCCTGCCTGCCTGCCTGCCTGCCGGCCAGCTGCTCCTCCCTCACTGGTCTCCTTTGACTTCCAGCAATGGGGGTACAGCAGAGATCTTTACGGTCTTTGCCAAGACATCTATCAAGGACGTCACCACAGGTGAGGTGAAGGACAGGATCTCAGCCTTCATTGTTGAGCGCGCATTCGGTGGGGTAACCAGGTGAGTTGCTCCAGCCACTTCCAGTCCACCATCCACCTCCACAGCAGCTCTGAGAGGCACGGCCCGGACTGCCTGCCTGGTGCCCTTTCTGCAGATCTGCTTCTAGGGATGACCAGGCACAATTGGTTCTGCTCCACAGCACTGGCCTTCAGCCATGCAGACCAGTGAACATGGGTTGTGGAAACAAGGTGTCAACAAGGAACCTTTCTACATGTGGGCAGAGCCCCTGCAGCTGTTGTTGGGTTGAGCAGACCCTCAGTAATGTGGTGCCTGCCAGGGACTGCAGAGCTGGACTCAGAACCAGGCCCACTGCTCTGGGGAAAAGGCCATGGAAAGCCAGACCAGCCAACTATGTTTGGGGCAGAGGACCCCCTGCCCCCCCACCAAACCACCAAGGCGGAGGGCAAGCCGGAGGTCTTGGCAGGAGCCAGGCTGGAGTGCCTGGCAGACAAGGGCTGTGCCTGCTGGTCTGTCTCCCTGCCAGTGGCCCACCCGAGAAGAAGATGGGCATCAAATGCTCCAACACAGCTGAGGTGCACTTTGAGGACGTGAAGGTGCCGGCTGAGAACCTGCTTGGTGGGCTGGGCCAGGGCTTCAAGGTGGCCATGCACATCCTCAACAACGGCCGCTTTGGGATGGCCTCGGCCCTGGCAGGCACCATGCGGAGCATCATCCTCCGAGCGGTAAGCCTCTCATTGCCCAGGCTGCAAGGGGGGTCAAGTGGGCTGCCTGCTTGTGGGGACCAGGACCCTTTCCAACCATCTGCTTGTGGGCCATGCAGGTTGAACATGCTGCTAACCGGCAGCAGTTTGGAAGAACGTTGGCCAGCTTTGGGGCCATCCAGGAGAAGCTGGCACGCATGGCCATGCTGCACTACGTAACTGAGGTGAGGCCTGGTCCCCTGGCATGGCAGTTGGGGGAGAGGAACAGGATTACCAGATGTCATAACCACAAAGAGGACAAGGACACCCAAGGAGAAGGACAAGTCCTGGAAAAAGAGGACACCTGGTCATCCAGGGGGAGAGAAAAGGGCTTTCTACAGCCTGGGTGCTGCTGGAGCTGGCAAGAGTGCCTGGGGGTGTGTAAGCATCGGTGGTGCTTACCACCATTCCAGTGATGCCTGGTGGAATTCCTGGCAGGCCATGGCTTACGTGCTGAGCGCCAACATGGACCTGCACGTGCCCGATTACAAGCTGGAGGCAGCCATCAGCAAGATCTTCGCCTCGGTAAGCAGATGCTTGGGGTTGGCCCAGGAGGAGGAACCCCTGAGGCTGTGGTCCTGGCCAGCCCCTCCAACCCCCAGCTTTGTGTCCCCAGGAGGCTGCTTGGAATGTGACGGATGAAGGCATCCAGATCCTGGGTGGCATGGGCTATATGCAGGTGAGCCTCCTCACCACAGGTGTGTGATCCTCCCAGAGCCTTCCCCAGCTCGGCAACAGCCCACAGATCTTGTTCTGGATCAGGAGACGGGAGTGGAGCGGGTCCTGCGCGATTTGAGGATCTTCCGCATTTTTGAGGGCACCAACGACATCCTCCGCTTGTTTGTGGCATTGGGAGGTCTGCAGGTGAGTCCTTTGTCAGGCAAGAGGAGAGGGCAGCTCCAGGCCACCTCCCCCTGGTGGCACCAGAGCCCCAGCCTTGGCTTCAGTTGGGACCCCCGTCCAGCCTCCCCAGCTTTCCCTTGCATCTCCTGGCTGACCGTCTCAAACTCCATACACAAGTTCCAGAAGCGGGAAGTGCTGGGTTCCTCAGGAGGTGGCGAGTGCAGCCCTTCTCTGTGGAAAAGAGCACACGGACCCCCAAAGGAGGAGGTGCTGAGGTACTTGCTGGGGCCAGCAGGAGGTCCTTCGTTGCTCCTGCAGGGCTGACTCCTTTTTTGCAGAGCTCCTCCAGTGGTTCCACCAGCTCCACCCCAGGGATCGAAGGTGAAGCACGTACTGGCTGCTGCAAATGCCAGCCTGCCCCTTGCTTGCTCAGTGGCCTCCTTGCTGTCTCAAGGACACCTTTGGATTTGGCTCCCAGTGTGCAGGAGCTGTTCTGCTCCTACATCCACGTGTGTTTGCATGGTGCACCCCCTTCCCCGAGGTGATCCAGCTGGTCGGATGCCTCACGGGCACAGTTTTAGGCCTCTAGTCTTTCTGCTGCACTTGCTGCCAGCGGTGCTGGGAAAGGGGTCTGGGGGTGTGAATGAAGCTCATGCCGGCAGCCAAGGGGCACTTTCCCACTTGCTCACCAACTCCACCAGCTTTCTACAAGCAGTGATGCAGGAGGAGGGGCAACAAGGTGGGGGTGCGTGTCTGTGCATCAACCCCTGGCAAGGCTGGTGGGGACCACAGAAGGAGGTCCTGGTCTGGAGGAGCAGGAGAAGGAAGCAAACCAGAGGAAACAGCTCTGCCACATGGCAGAGAGTCCAGGCCTGAGAAAGACAGACAGACAGACAGCCTTGGAGGCCTCTGAGTGAGACACTGCCCTTGAATCAGCTTCCCTGGAGGAGCCACGTGGCCTCCATTTCTCCCACTGAGAGGCTGAGACACAGAGCAGTAAAGGCACAGGTCCCTCCCGCCATCCACCCCTCCAGACGCAGAGCCTTCCTTGGCACTGATTCAGAGGCTCCCCAGCCCGCATGGGTCCCACACTGACCCATAGGGTGTGCCAAGGGCACAACGTCAGGTGCGCCAGATATGCAACTTCTTAGAGAAGCGAGCCCTGTCACCTCCCTGCAACTTTTGCAGCATGCTGGGAAGGAACTCGGGGCTCTGCAAAAGATGTTCCTGGACCCCTTGGGGAAGATGGACATCCTCTGCACGGAGGTGGCGATGAGAGCCAAGCGGTGAGCAGCACCTCAGAGAAGGAGGGAGGGAGAACTTTCCATGGAGAGGCCAGGGGAGCCACGTGCATCAGCCGGCAAGTGGGTGGGGAGCCTACCTCTGCTGTCCACCCCCCCCCCCCCACTGCGCTGCCTCCTCTCTTCCCACTCCCTGGGTTGAAACCAAAGAGCAGGCAGAGCATAAGAGGATGTGGAGAGAGGTGGCCAAGAGAAAGTGCTCCAGCCTGCCACTCACTTCTCCTCCACATGCCTACCCTGCCCTTGACAGGCCAGGCATGGGAGAGCAGAGGTGGGGGCAGCCATCCCAGGGGAGGGTGGGCATGTTGCTCCCAGAGCCAGGAGTTCTTTGGCCAGCCCTGCTTTTGTGCAGCGCCAAGATGGGACAGAGGACGGTGGCTGGCCTCATCTTGCATCCCAGTCAAGCAGCTCTTCCTCACGGGATGCCTCCATTCCCTGCAGGAAATTCAGGATTCCCACCGGCCTGAGTCTGGAGGGACTTGTTCACCCGGAACTGGACGACTGCGCTGCCCTGGTGAGAGAGCCAGCCTTTGGAAGGGGACCTGGATGCTGGCCACAGAGCAGTCTTTGGAGCCGCACAGAGCTCTCTTGCAGAAAGAGTCCCGATCCAGAGTTCTGGCTGAAGAAATGTTCTGTGCGGCCTTGAAACCTGCTGTCTTTCCAGTGAAACCGGCCCCAGCAGGGCCAGGCTGAAGGGTGACACAGCCGTGGCTGTCGTGGTCTGCTGGGGCCCAGGGTTGGTGCCTGTGCCTGAGCCAGTTCAGGTGTGCAGGGTCAGGCAGGTACAATCCGGCCCCAAGCAGTCGCTGCTAGCAGTTCTCTACCTCTCCTCAAATCACGTTCCTGGCCTCTCTTCCTTGCTCCCTCATTCCAATCCTCTGCTTTTTTGCCCCATCTCCTTCCCCTCCCGCTTCCGACACCAGTGATTCTCAAACTGGGGGTCAGGACCCACATGGGAGGAGAGGCACCGCATCTTAACGGGTGAGCCACGACAGCCCCGTAGTTGTTTCTATAATAAGTTGTTTCTTTTTTCAGTATTGCCACTACTTGGTTTGAATATAGTTTTTGGTGGGTGCAGTTGGTTCGCTCAGCCAGCAGCGGACCAGTAGGTATCCCAGGGAAGTAGTTGCCTCATGCCAGGAGCGCCAACTCCTTCCCCATGAGAGCCACATTCAGGCTCTCTCTGCAGGAGGGTCTGCTTAAGGGAGAGGGGGTCACACTTGTGCCACACTTGACCCACACTGTGGGTCACAGATGCTCTTTGGGTGCCCGGATGGCAAATTGCCTAGCATCAGTCACTGATGGTGAAGTGCAGGAGAGTGAGAAATGGGGGGTGCCTGTGTCTGAGGGGCTGCTGTGGGTTTCTGTGGGAAGAGATGGACTCTGAGGTGCAGGGGCTGCTCCCTCCTTCCTCTGTGCAGGTCACCAAGGCCACAGATCTATTTGGGGAAGCGGTGGAGACCCTGCTCCGTAAACATGGCACTGCAGTGGCAGGTATGAGCCCTCCCCCCGTTCCTGACCAGAACAGCTCCATAGCTGAGCCACTGGCACACCCTCAGAAACAGCTGGAAGCAGACCCTGAAGGGGCACCTGCAGCCACCCACTGGCCCCAGGCCAGGTGGGGACGCACAGGGACGGGCCTTGGGCCACGTTTCTGAGTCTGGCAGAGTCTGGGTCTCAGCATGATTGGGGCTCAAAGGGTGCCAGTCCCAGGCCCATCCTGAGAGCCAACGCTACGTGTTTCTCCTGGCAGAGAAGCAGTTTCACCTGAAGCGCGTGGCCGACTCTGCCATTGATGTCTATGCCATGGCTGTGGCTCTGTCCAGGTAGAAGTGCGGGTGGGGGAGGGAGGGACTGGAGGGACTTGGAGAGAAAGGTCTGGGGGGCTCCTGTGCTGCATCCAAGCCAGCTGCTGGCGGGCACATGGCTGGGGAAGGCGTTGGAGCTGAGGCATGTGGGGCCTCACTGGTCTAGGACCCTTTGGCCCTCCCAGCTGAGTCACCCCCACATCACAGAGGCTGTTGTGCTCCTTGTTGGCTGGTGTCAGGCCACTGTCTTCCCTTCAGCCTCCCCTTCCTCATCTTTGGGGTGAAGGGAGGAACGACACAGGTTTGCAGAGAGGATGCATCACCAAAGTCCTTCCTGTCGACGGGTTGCTTTTGGGGACCCTTCCTAAGCCATGTGGGCAAAAGAGGTCAACCAGCCTATCCACGGGTGATGGTGGTGGTGACGGGCAGGAGGGATACTGGTGAGTCCAGCCTGGCTCACTCACCTCCTTGGGCTTCCAGGGCCAGCCGCTCTCTGTCCCTGAGGCAGCCTACTGCAGAGCATGAGAAGCTCCTGTGCCAGACCTGGTGCCACGAGGTAGGGCTCGGCAGTCCCTTGGCAGCTGTGCAGCTGTTGCCCCCTCCCTCCCTGACCCAGCCTGCTTTTCCCTTGGGCCCCTACCTGGCCTTTTGCCCCAACAGGTCTCACACACCCAAAGCCTTCTGCTCGACATGCCCTGTTCGCCCCTCGCTGCCCACCCACCTGCCCGTCTTCTGTTTCCTCCTCCCAAGCTGTGGGGCATGAGGCACCTAATTGGGAGTGACGGGGCGTGAAGCCGGCTGCAATTAGGGTGGAGAGATTAGGGCTCCCTGCCCCAGAGCACCAGGTGGCAGCGGCCCCTTCAAAGGCTCCCTGCCCAAGAGCCCCTCGAGGGCCAGGTGCAGGCTCCAGGCTGGTTGTTGCAGGCTTTCTGAGGGTCCACCCTTTCGGCAGCTGCCCAGGCCCCTTTCCCAGACTCCTCCAGAGTCAATCCTCTTGTGCCAGGGTTGCCCTAAGGAGGCACAGCCCCACTTCTTGGTGGCCGGTACAGGGATCACTGGTTTGCTGCAGAAGGGGCAGCGTTTCCCAGCCACACTCAGTGGGGGTTTCTGTCCCTGGCAGGCCTTCCAGCGAGTGCGCATGGCCCTGTGGGAAGCCAAGTCCTCCAGGCGCGAGGAGGACTTTGACAGCATGAAGCTGATCTCGGACGCCCTGGTGAAGAACGGTGGTGTTGTGGCCACTCATCCACTGGGCTTCTGAACCTGGAGCTGCCTCCTTTGTTCCCAGAGAGTATTAAATCTGGCTCCGGATCAGCTGGCCTGTCACTCTCCTGTTCTGCTGAGCAGGGGGACAAACATACATTGGTGGGGGGGGTGGCTCTGGGTCCGGGGCAGATGACCCCTGAGCAGACGAGAGAGGGCTCTTGTGCTCTTTGCCTATCCACGGGAGCTGGGGAAGGACACAGGTATGGCCCATGGCTCTGTCTGCCTCAAGCCCGGAGCTGTCCTCTGCCCACACCGAGCCAGATCTGAGCGCACTGGCTGTGAACAGGCTTTCCGCACCTTCAGTCCTGCAGGACGTATTTTAGGGCTGAGCGTGTATTTAGTCTCTTTCAGCCTGTCGTTTCTGAGAATAACGATCAGTCTGGGGGCCCCAGAAGTGATGTCAGCAACTCTGGGGCCAGAGCTCCTCTGTTACCTGAACACAAGTCCCATGTGTTCAATGAGGCTTACTCCCAGAAAAGTCTGGCTTGCAGTCCGAGTGCCCCATTCCAAGATGGCAGCGCCCAGCTTTTCATGACCCCCCGATGGTTCCCGTGTTGAGAACAAACACTGGTCTACCATGAATATTGAGACTCCTCTGTCGAAGTCATGGAAGCCACTGACCTCCACACTAGCGGGCTTAACGTCACCTGGTGGGGGTGTCACCCTCGTTCTCTTCATTTATTCAACTGGAGGACAGGACAGTCACCCAGCCAGTGGCCAGCGCAACAATAGTGGCCACCCAGATGGCCACCCAGATGGCAGCCACATCTGAAGAGGAGCTTGGGCGTTAGTTCCCATAGTTGGAAAAGGGAGCTGACTCATCACAGCATCTTCTGTCATAATAAGACCTCATTATCTCCCAAACACTCAGGCTCATTGGGCCATTTAGAGTTCATTAAGATCCACTCCGGACACAATCCTAAGGTGCCCTTGGGCTGTTGCAAGTCCTCGTGCTGGCCCAGGAGTGTTGCAAAAGTGCCATAAGGCGCTGCCATACCACTGAAGGGGAGTTAGGCCAAGATGTGGAAAGGTAAGGTGTGCTGGGTGGCGTGGCAGCGTGGGTGGGTGGGTGGGTGGAGGGCATTCTGGGGGCAGCAGAGCAGGAGGAGGGTCTGTGATCTGGCAGATCTGGTAATATAGCCTGCTTGGCTCTGGAGGTGAGGCAGACCTGACTAGACCCATTGGGGCAGCTGGCGTTTCCCCTTCCCCCACAGTGGCATAGCAGCAGACCTGAACCCGACTGGAGCATTCCAGCCGACCTCTTAGGATTGAGCTGCAAGTCACATTTCCTTGGTCATTTGGCTATAACTTTTGACAGAACACAAAGATTTCAGTGTGATTTGTTTCACCGCGTTCTGCATTACACATGCAATCCTAACCCCAGTCAGGCCGGAATAATTCTCAGCACAAATCCCATGCTAGCCGGGGGACTGCCACATTCAGGCATTTCTGCACCACTCCTGGGGCACGTGCCAGCCTCCCTGTGCCACCACGGCAATGGAGAGACAGGTACATTGTGCTGGAATCAACTGGTTAGGATTGTGCCCTAAATGCTATATAATGGGGTATGCAAACTTTGGGGCAGGAGGGCCACATCCTCTCCCTGACCACTGTGTACAAACCTGGGGAAAAAAAAGAATTGATTGAGATTTTTAATTTGAATTAATTTACATAAATTAATATATTTGAGATGGAATGAATTTCAATAGGTTCATCAACACTTTCTAACACAGAGAAAGGAGATGATCTTCAAACCAGTGCATCAGGTTCATGCAGAGAGGAGGTGCATGGAGCCTCCCCAGCCCTCCAAACACTCTCTGGAGGCTTGCCTCCACGGGATTTCAGGGCTCACCCTTTATGGGGGGCACCTAAGGAGGCCTGCTCCCCCCCCACAAGCTCACTGATGAGAGGGGGTATTTATTTTTTATTTATTTTAAAAATTTATATTCCGCCTTTCTTGGGCCAATTAGCCCAACTTGGGGTAGCTGACATAAAACATAAAGCAGGCCTCCTTCAGTCTTGGAAGACTACGGTATCGTGCTAGGCGCTGCATACGCTGCATGCGAAGCACGAAAGCCTGGGTTGGATTGTTATGGAGGAGAGGCTGTTACCCAAGCAGCAAATCCCCCTCTCCACGCCACTGAATTAGTCCAATGGAAAGGCAGAGCCCATACGATTGGATCCAGCTGCGCCACAGAGCTGGGCTAAGGACAGGAGCTCACCCTGTCTTGTGGGGCCGACCCGGGTCTCAAACCCTGGTATGTATGTTTTTTCATAAAACGTAATTTAAAACATAAATATTTATTGCGTGTGTTTTGTGTCTGTTGCCTGGAATAAGAGCCCTGATGGATCTGGCAAAGGGGCCATCTAGTCCAGCTTCCTGGATCTCGCGGTGGCCCACCAGAGATCCCTGCATCCTGCTGCCCAGCCCACACCTGGCCTCCTGAGAATCTGTCAGGGCTTGTGACCTGTGATGGACACTTCCTCCACAAATGCCTCATCCCTTAGGCATCTGAGCCAGATGCCGTGACCCAACCCTGTGACAAGCAATTCCATGAACTAATTACTGGCTAAATAATGATGGGTTGTGGATGCCACTGCGTAGGGGAGTCTTCTTTGCAGGACCAGAGCCTGCTTTTTGGGTCCTCTCCAACCCAAGGGGCTGGAGCCCTTGTTGGCATCCCAGAAATCCCATCTGTGCTCTGAGGAAAGAGCAGGGACAGGACTGGGGAGAGCACAGAGGGGCAAGAGGGAGCCTGACTCTCTGGGCTTCAGGCTGTGGTCAAGACAGAGCACGTTCTTCTCTGGCAGAAGAATTGGGGGGAAGGAAGGTCCTTGCTGAAGTCTGGGAACTTAGAGATCCCTTCCCATTACACCTGGGAGCAGGGGTCATAGAATCATAGAATCCTAGAGTTGAAAGAGACCTAGTAGGTCATCTAGTCCAACCCCTGCCTGCAGCAGGATATCCTCCTAGATCATCCCCGACAGGTGCTCATCGAGCCTCTGCTTGAAGACCCCCAGTGAGGGAGAGTCCACCACCTCCCTTGGCAATCTCTTCCACTGCCAAACCGCCCTCACCGTCAGGAATTTTTTCCGGATATCCAACCGGAATCTCCTCTCTTGCAGTTTGTCCCCATTGGTTCTAGTTCTGCTTTCAGAAGCAGCTATGAACAAATTGGCCCCTTCCTCCCTATGACAGCCCTTCAGGTATCTGAAGAGGGCAATCAGGTCTCCCTCAGCCTCCTCTTCTCCAGGCTGAACATCCCAAGTTCCCCCAACCTTTCCTGGTAGGGCTTCCCTTCCACCCCACTGATCATTCTTGTCACTCTCCTCTGGACTTGCTCCAGTTTGGCTGCATCTTTCTTCAAGTGAGGAGCCCAGAACTGAACACAGGACTCCAGGTGAGGTCTCAGCAATGCAGAATAAAGAGGAACTAGAACTTCTCGTGACTTGGAAGCTCCAGTCCTCTTAATGCAGCCTCAAATGGCATTTGCCTTCTTCGCAGACACATCACCTGCTGACTCATGTTCAGCTTGTGATCCACAGTGGCAACTCCAAGATCCTGCTCACATGTTGTGCTGCCAAGCCAAGTATCCCCCACTTTATACCTGTGTTTTTGGTTTTTATTGCCCAAGTGCAGAACCTTCCACTTCTCCCTGTTGAAATTCATTCTGTTGGTTACAGGCCAGGATTCCAGTTTATCCGGATCCTCCTGGAGATTTCTCCTTCTTCTGATGTGTTTGCTACTCCTCCCAGTTTGGTGTCATCCGTAGATTTGATCAGGCTCCCCCGTATCCCTTCCAGAGCACCCTCCCTGACAGTTGTTCCGCCTGCATGCCCATGGCAGCTCAGACTCTTGTGCGGGCACATCCTGGAACAGGCAGCAAGCAGAGAAGAATTCTCCATGTGTAATCAAGGGGAAGGACAACCTGCCCTGTTGCAGGAACCTGCCGGCCTGCCACATCCAAACAGGTGACCACCCTCCTCTTTGGCGGGCAGGAAACTGGGCCTGGATGATCTTGATGGCTCTTACATCGTGACAGCCAGAGCAAGACATTTGTGGGAACCCAGGTAAATGCGGTGCAGAAGCAGGAGAGAAGAATCCAATCCCTGGGATGCAGAGTGTCGAGGCCAACAGATGAAGCGGACCCAGGAGCCTCCCAGCCATAACAGCGGAGAGAGAGCAGAGCTCCAACATCCTGGCTAGCTTCTGAAGAGGAGGCATCCAAGCGCTACCTGGGAATGTCCACAACCAGAGAAGAGGGAGGGCATCCACAGAGTGTGGTGCGCCTGTGCCGGGGCCTCTCCTGATCCCATTTTTGGCTGGCTGGAAGTCCAGCTCCACTGGTGAGGCAAGAGAAAGTTGAAGCATGCCAGAATGCCTTCCTGGGGTGACCCAGCACACTTCTGCCCCAGTCCTGTGCAGGGAACCCAGGAGCCCTTCTGGGAACCTTGCCACAGACCCACCCCTGACCTGGGGCAGCTCAGAGTCGGGGTACAAGCTTCTGCGTGGCACCCGAGGGCTGCCCAAGCTTCCTTTGCAACCGTTCAGCTGTTCTGCTTCCTGCACTGCAATGCCATCTGCTGTCTGGAAGGCCAGGGACGAGAGGGCGGCTCAAACACCCCACAAGCAAGGAGAAAAGGGCAGAGCCACAGACCCTGCCGCGTTTCCTCCGAGTCTCTGCAAGTCCACATCATGCAGGGTGACCAGACGCTTGAACTCCAAAAAGAGGACAAGGTCCCCCAAAATTCCTGACATCCAAGCAAAATTCCTGACGTGTTTTTTAGAAAGTAGGACACCCAATAAAATGTAGGACAATTGAAGGACATATTAAAATAATGGCTAAAGACACTTGTATTGCTTGCCTGTTCTTAATTTCAAACGCTATATTACTTCTTATTAAATTGAAAACCTCTTTGCAAGACCTGCTTTCACCGACAATGCACAGGTAAGTGGCTCAAAGCAGACACTCAGGGTGACCCCCAAAATCTAGGACGTCCAAGCAAAATGTAGGGCATGACAAAATAAAAGCTGAAAACACTCATATACTGAAAACTCCCAAATGCTGCCTTGTGGAGCATTTGCTGAGCTCCAAGTGCACAGAATCAGGACCATTCTGGAAGCCTTGCACTCTGGATTGACCTTCCACACCAGCAAGTCCTGCTTGCTTACTCGTGAGTAAAAGTGGCTGTGCAGTCTCACTTTCAAAAGAGTTTAATGCAGTGGAAGTTGGAGGAAGCGTTTCTTTATGAGGTGCCTGGTAAGGGCTTCATTTCTTGGATCAGGACCAGATTTCTCTCAGCCTCCCCAAAATATCCAAGGCAAGTTTGCCTATTTGTGAGTAAAGATGCAATATGGCTCCCTTTCAGTTCCCACAGAGATCAATGCAATTACCAGGGGCGTCTTTCTGGGGTGATTTTGTAGGCTCTTTTCATTGGATCAGGACCATTATGGTGTCCCTGGATTCCTCTCATCCTGACCTTTCTGAGTATGGCACAGTTGCCAACTCATGAGTAAAGGAGCAACACGGGGAACTTTTTCTTTCCCATAGAGCTCAATGCATTTTTTTGTTTTTCTGGTTTTTTGGCCATAACTTTTGACAGGAAGGAGTTATCTCAAAACCGGTTCTTGCAGTGGGTTCTGCTCTTCAAACCGAATCCAACGGCATATGACACGATGGGGTACAGCACACCACTGTGAAGTTCCAAAATGGAGCTAAAATGTAGGACACCCGGACAGGAGGCTAAAAATCTGGACAAATCCAGAAATTTCAGTCTTATGATCACCACATGCAAAGCAAGCAGGAAAGGGGGGTGAAAGCTGAGCTGCACCAACATGCCCTGTGGGCTGCCCCCTAAGCAGGAGGAGTGGCCATGTGCACCCAGTGTGGCTAGTGTGCCTGTTGCAACCCACGTTGGAGGGAAAACAGTGGCTGGCTGACCTGCACGGAGCCCCAAGGATCACTGTCAGCCTGCAGAACTTCTCCACTGCCTTCTGAGTGCCGTTGCCTGATGGGGGTGGGCTGGTCCACTCCTTCTTCAGCCCCTCAAGGGTCTATCATTCCTTGCTTGCCCTGACCTGGGATCAGCCCCAGCCAGTTTCAGTATAGCCCAGGCCCAGCCTCTGAACAGCCTTTATACTAGTTCTGCTCTTCCAGCCCTAGTGCTTGTCAACTTGCTGGTGAGAAAGGTGCTCTTGAGCATGTGCAGAAGTCTTGGCCAGCTTGTCCGCCTCAGGCACCTGCACACAAGCAAGAGTTTCTGCGCAGTGGCCAGGACGGTCACCTCTTTCTACAGAGCAGGCTGGGATGGAGAGGAGAGGCCTGCCTTTCTGAGCACAGCTGGCACAGATCAAGCCTCCTTGGGCAGGGAAAGGGCCCCAATCCAAGTGAAGGAGAAGGTGGAGGACGGCATAGTCGGTCCATGTCACACAGCACCGGGCCTGACTCTTGTTTCCTGAATGACTTCTTGGTGCTGGTCAGGCGGCTGGTTCTGAGAATGTGCCACCCACTGTGGCAGTGGCCGAGTCACATTCACGTGGAGGGAGCCAGAGGTTTGGGGAGGATGTTTACAGCTGACCCAGCAGTCATGGGCAGCTGCTTTTGTTGTGCTCCAGTTATCAGCTTACAGTGAGCCTCGGAGGAAGGTGGCGGGAAGGGTGTGGCTGGCAGCGTCACATTCCAGGGGGTGCTTATATAAGGAGCGCATTGCCACGATGCTCCCAAAGAGAGAGACTCACCTCCACATCCTCAGGCAGACCCCTGCTGAGCTACGGTAGGCTGAGGCAGAGGTGCCCTTGCACCCAGTAGGAACTGGGATGAGCACCGCACACCATGCTAGGCTGTATTCTTTTCAGGAGTGTTTTCAATGTCTGGGTGGCTGGCCCTGAGCATCATCATTATCTGCTGACCCCAACTCAGGCAGCCCAAACTGCGCATGGAAGGGATCCACCAGCCAAACCAGAGCAGCTGCTGGGGGGAAGCTGCACCGCTTGCCCCCAGGTCTGGCTGTTGGTGTAGGGGTGGGTGAAGTCCTGGGTGCTGCAGCTGTGGGGTGCCAGGCAGGGCGGGTGCTGAGAGGGTGCATCCTGGCTGACCAAGGGGGTTGCCTGTCTCCCCTGCTTGTGGGCTTCTTGGAGGACAAGCAGCCTTGTCATGCGTGGACAGATCTCGCAGCCTGGCTCTCCTGCTGTTCTTTGGGATCCAGGCTTCACCTGGGACTTTGCCAAGGGTTGAGGTGCCAGCCTGTGTGGGCTGAGAGGAGAGAAGGAGCAGCTCACAGCTTGGGTAGTTCCTTCGCTGGACTGAAACGCTCCCATGCCTGGGCTGAGCCAATCACCGGCTGCCTGTGGCCACAGAGGACCCAGCTGAGGATCAGTTCAGCAGCGAGCCCCTGCCACGTGTCCTGCAGCGTATGCGCTAGAGCGCTGGCAAAGACATGGGCTTCTCCCAGGAAGCTCTTGCCTCCTGGGGCTGGACTCCAGGACGTGCCTTTCAGCGCACGCAGCTGCCACACACCCTCCTGCCACATACCTGCCACCTTCCCCTCTGCTTTCTGAGGAGGCCTCCATGCCGTGGACTGATTTGCTCATCTGTCCTAAAGATCCAAGCACCACCAGGATGGCTTAGGAAAAGTTTTCCCTTCCCTGCCTGCAGCTGCAGCATTTCTGCCTTATCGCTTGGAGGTCCACTTGACGCCATTATCTGAGTCCTTCCAAGTTGATGTGCAGACTCTGCGGGGCTGAGCTGCCTTTGGGTTGCATTCAGAAGGCTGAACAGCAGGTCCTTTCTGGCTGTGGGGTTTGCTTGCATTTGGGGCAGTGCAGTGGAAGCAACGGTGCTGAGGAGGAAGAAGACCAGCAGCTGCCCAGCGCTTGATCTGCACAGGGATGATGTGTGCTTTGGCCTTGCAAGAGTCGGTCAGGAAAGCCACTGCCTGGCACTGCTTATTGACCATTGCGGCATTTGCTGTACTTATCCCCATCTGAGAACCTCTTCAGAGGAGGGAAGGGGGGTGCAAGTGCCTGCGTGCAGGTCAAGAACATGACCTTCATATGCAGCTGGGTATGGAGAGGGAGAGGCCCAGACACAGGTCAACGGGGAGAATTCACTGGAGGGGCCTCAGGGTGAAGTCTTTGTGGGCAGCACCCCTGCAGGCAGCTCCCAGGCCAAGACACCAGCACCAGTCAGCACACCCTCAGCAAGAGGCCACATCAAACTGGTGCCGTCATTTCCAGTCTGCTGGAGATGAAGCCCCAGCAGTGCACTGGTGCTGCCAGTTTGGCTCCGGGGTCCTCTCTCCGCAGGTGTTGAGGGCTGCTTGCGTTTCCCACTGTTATTCTGTGTCCTTTCTCCATATTGGCAGCATCCTTTAAAAAGAGGCAGCAAAACAGCAGATGCGATTCAGTGGATGGACATCTAAAGTCACCCCCCCGGGGGGGGGCAATGAATCCAAACTTCACATGTGGGCTAATGGACGGAGCTGTTTGTGACAGAGCAGCAACGCGATCTGGGCTGTTCTCTGGGGCAAGAGGGGGGACAAAATGCGTGGTGTGGATAGAGGGAGGCTCTTTGTCCTCCCTCACACAACTCCAGAACCAGGGAACATCCACTAAGGCAGGAGAGACAAAATGTTTCTTTACTCAGTGTGTAATCAGTCTGTGGAACTCCTTGCCACAGGAGAGGATGGCAGCATCTAGCCTAGATGCCTGTAGAGGCAACTGGACACCGGAACCCACCACGGGTTCGAGTGGCGGTTCTGTGCTACCTGCTTATTGTAGATGGAGGCTACTTCAGCAAACAGCTGTGGGGCAGGTCTCAGGGGGCAGACCTCCTCTTTCCCTGCATGCTCCACTGAGAGATACGGGATGCTGGACCAAATGGTCCTTTTCCTGACCCAGCAGGGCTCTTCTGATGTGGCTTTGACGTTCTCCTCCTGTGGTTATCTGCTGCAATCCTATCCACACTTTCCTGGGAGTAAGCTCCATTGACTATAATGGGATTTACTTCTGAGAAGACCAGCATAGATTGAGCTCTCACTCATTCACCCAGTCATGGCTTTTCATGCCATTTGGGAACTGTCCTCTCTGTATGGTTGTTTTCATGATCCCTGTGGGATCCTGAGCCCATCTGTGAGTCCAGTGTTTTGAGACCAGCACCCTGACATGCCCGCACCCTGACCAGCGAAGGGAGCTGCATGCCGCCTGCCAGTGATCCAGTGGCTGCTCACCCAGGTTGTGCGTGCCTCTGACCTCTCTATCTGCCTGTCCTTCCAGGAGAGCACCTCTTCTGCTGCCACCAGCCACCATGCCAGGCAGTTGGGTCCTGCTGCCCTTCTTCCTGGGACTCCTTGGCATGACCCAGGGGCAGACCTTTGGCATGTGGAAATGCCCAGATCCACCAGTCCAGGAGGGATTTGATGTCACTAAGGTAGGAGGAACTCTGTTGGGTTTTGACGGATCCTTTAAGACAGCCTAGATTGAGGGTGCAGCCACAGACCGCACAGAACAGCCGTGTTGGGTTGAGGGCAGAGTGAATGTGGGGCAGAGGGAAAATGAACCAGCAGGGAGCTCCAGCTGATGGAGCCTAGATCCCAAAGGTGCCTCCCTCTCATAGCTGCCACCCCAGCCCCTCTGGTTCACTCAAAACACATGCAGTGGGGGGAGGTTGCCCCTCTTTTTTGGGGGGGAACAAGCCCCTTCTCCCAGCATAGATTCTCTAGTCAGGGCAGCCCCTCATCCTTCCTCAAAGATGGTTCTTCACAGATCACATCTATACATTGCTGACGGAGCCATGAATTTAGCTGGCTTTAGGAGGGGACGATACAGGTTGCAAGAGGAGGGTGGAGGCTGTTGGTTCCACCACCTCCGGCAACAGGTGAGCCACAGCCTCTCAATCCTAGGCATGAGGGAGCAATGGTGGAAGTGGGGCATTGCCCCCCTCTGTTGGGTTCCCCACTGGGCAGCCGGTGGGCCACTATGGGAAGCCAAATGATGCTGGTCCAGGTGGATCCCCAGGAAACTGCTGGGCCAAGACCTGCAATTATTATTGTGAGCATCTTCTGGGAGAATACAGCAGGTGGCCACATCGTTCTCCGTGACCCTCCTGGCCCCCCCGCTTCTGCACCCACCAGAGCCGTTGTGCCCCGGAGCAGGCAGCTCACAGCCAGAGCTGGCAGATGTCAGTGAGGGCTTCTCTCTCTCTCTCTCTCTCTCTCTCTCATCCAGTATGTGGGGATATGGTACGAGATTGAGAAGCTGCCAGCCATTTTTGAAAAGGGCGACTGCATCCAGGCCAATTATTCGCTGAAGGAAAACGGGAAGATTGGAGTGGTGAACAAGGAACTTCTGTAAGTGGGCTGCAGTCCGGGTGGGGGAAGGGAGATGCTGCGTCTTCAGGGATGGGGGGTGTCCACACTGGGTCCCCACTTGGCTAGAGTATGTGGGGGATGACATTCAACTCAGGCTAATGCATGCATTCAGCTTAAAGCCGTAAAATGGAAACAACTTTAAAACAAAATCCCCCGGAGGGGGGTCTTCACAGGGTGCTGAGAGCCAGAAACAAGGAGGCCAAACTGCTCTCTTCAGGCAAGGTGGGCAGTGCCTGGGGACCCTGGTGGGAAAGGCCATGCCCCAAGTTGTCCCCAGCTGTATCCCAGTCCAGGGGCAAGCCTGATGACTCACCCTGGGCACCCTCTTCCCACTGCATGGACCACCCCAGCAGGCAGAGATGCGAGGGTGCTGTTGCCCGGGAACTCCTCGAGCAGAAGCAGAGGGCAGTGCCAGCAGTTCTCTTTCCCAGTTCCAAAGAACACCCAAAGAGCTCCCTGAATCAGGCCCAGAGCAGGTCAGTTCAGCTTCCTGTATCTCAGAGGCCCCCCCGAGAGCAAACACAACACCTGCGTCCGGGTGCCCTCCCTGCATATGGCACCCAAGGTGGCCGACATCTAAAAAGAGACGCTGCACACACCCATCAAGGTTTTTCCTCCAGAAACAATCTCTGAAGAGTCTTTTTCTTCAGACCATCCAGAATAATGTGATTGTCTGCAAAGGTGACTGCTTTGCTCCTCACCATGAAACTGATGTAAATGATGAGCAAGGAAACCACCCGCTTCTAGTCCAAAGTCTTGGGGGACCTTCATTCTCTGGTGTCTTCAGCAGGAGTGCTGCCCGTTCGTTCCTCAGCGGCCTGGATCCTATCCATCCACCCACAGTATTTAGATACAGCTTTTCAACTGAAAAGTTCACAAAGCAGTTTACCAAAGAATGCAAAAATAATAGCTAATTAATACTCCTGGATCCCTGTCCCAAAAGGGCTCACAATCCAAGCTCTTCTCTCACTCCATGACTGAATTTACTCAGGACACTTTCTGAGTCCAGGCTGTCAGGGAAAGGGGCTCCTCGAGTGACCAGTGCGGGCAAGCACACACCCCTCCCAGTTGGCATGCACTGGAGCCCAGCAGTTGGTGCCCACTGCCCTTTCCCAGCAGGAGAGCCCAGTAGCTTCCACGGTGAAGAGACAGGATCATCTGAATTGTCTGTGAAGCTTCTGGCCCACTTGACTAAACTGAGCTGAGCTCTGGTCCTGCCTGCAGGATATTCTGAGCACCTGAGAATGGGCTCCCCCAAAAACCAGATGAAACTTTTTACACAACTGATGACCTCAGAAGGTTCTTTGGGAAACGGGAGCCATTATTTCTGGTGTCAGAAAGTCCTAGAAATTGGATCCCCCTCGTTCGTTCCTCCCGGCTCCATCTCCAAAGCACTGCATTTAATTTGTTCCTGGCCCGACACCCTGCCTGGCTGAAAGGTTTAGAGACCCCGTTCCACACCACTGCTGTGTACTCTGGGCAGCACACGCCCCGGTTCAGCACCGATGACTTCCATCTGAGTTGTGGCAAATGCTGCCGCTCCTCCTTTGGCAGTTACTTGTCTGGGACCAAAGCACGGGGCGTAAGTGTCTTAAGGCAGAATCCTACCTGCCTTCCCAGCACTGATGCAGCTGAGCCAAGGGGGCAAGTGCTGCACCCTGCAGTGGGGAGCAGTCAGGGCCTCCTGGAGGTAAGGGAATGTTTGTCCCCTTTGCCCGGGGCTGTCAGTGCTGGAAAGAGGGTCAGGCTCCGTCTTCTGGAGGCCAAGAAACAGCCAGACTTTTCAGAGACGTGTACTGAGGAGCTCCCTGCGTGGGAAGAGGGGCTTCTGCCGCAAGGAGCGTCAGGCAGTGGCTTCCCTCGCTGTGCTACCAGGACAGGCTGGGACTTGAGGCAGGGTCTCCCACAGCCAGTCCCAGTGCTCTCCGCGGCATCCCAGAGGCTCCTCACCCACCTGCACCTATCACTCCCCTCAGCTCGGACGGCACCGTGAACCAGATTGAAGGAGAAGCCTTCCCAGCAAACCGCAATGAACCGGCAAAGCTGCAAGTGAAGTTCAACCCGTGTAAGTGGGGGGGGGGGGCTGAGGGCCTTTCTCAGAAGCCAGGACTGCCCAGTGGCGGCAGCAGCATCCTCAGGCACAGCCGGGGAGGGGGCGGCCTCAAGAGGACTGCACCAGGGCGGGTCCCGCATCTGGCTGGGGGTTTCCAAGGGCTGCTGTGCTGCAGAGACCCCCAGGGGGCTCCTGGCGGAGGGAGCGGCTCCTGCAGTGCTTTGGTGGAGGATCAGGACAAAGGAACCACCCCAAACACAAGCCCTGCTGTTAACGGAGCCAAGAAGCACCTGCTGCTGCCTGCCTGCCCGCCCTTGCCTGGTGGAGTCTGGCCCGGCAGGACCCCCACCAGGCGCAGGCTCTCAGGGCCTGTGGAGGAAGCCCTGCGGAGGGCTCTGGGGCTTCTGGGAGAGGCCTCCACCCACAAGGGCAGTGCCGGCAGAGCTGCTTCTCCCTGGCGGGTCTTGGGTGGGCTGTTCAGGAAGGGCAGCCCACCGCCTGGAGGGCCACCGGGAGGGCCTGGCCAGAGAGAGCACCTGCTTCTCCCCCAGCAGCCTCAGAAGGCCGGTGGGCTTGGACCGACAGGAGCCCCCCGCTCCTTCCAACGCCAGCCAGCCAGCAGCCCTTCTCCTGAGCTCCACCGGGGCACAAGCCCCTGGCTCAGCCCCCGCAGTTGGGGACACCACCTCAGGAGGCGCCCTGCAGGGGCTGAGGGTGCCTGGCGGGCCCTGCCTGGGGCGGAGGGGCCGGAAGCGGAGTTCCGGAGGGAGCCTGACGGTGTCCTCTCCCCGCAGTGATGCCGGCGGCCCCGTACTGGGTGCTGGCCACGGACTACGAGGACTACTCGCTGGTGTACTCCTGCTCGGACGTGCTGGGGCTCTTCCACGTGGACTTCGCCTGGATCCTGGGCCGCTCCCGCCAGCTGCACCCCGAGACCCTCCAGTACCTCCGGAGCCTCCTCCACGCCCAGGGCGTCCGCGTCGCCCGCATGACCCCCACCCGGCAGCGCGGCTGCCCCGAGGACCTCTAGGCCCCGCAGACCCCTCAATAAACCTTCGCTCCTCCGCACCTCCGCTCTCGCCTCTCTCTCCGCGCCGCGCCGCGCCGCCCAGCCAGGGAGGGAGGGAGGGAGGGAGGGAGGGAAGCGCCGCGCCCGGAGGGCAGCCCCCGCTCTCGCCCGCCCCGGGAAGCGAAGCTGCTGCAGCCGGGAGCAGCCCCCCGAACACCGCCCTTTGGAATCTCCCGCCCCTCGGAGGCTCCGCCCACGCGCGCGGCTTCTGCGCATGCTCGGAACGCGTCACGCCGCTTCCTCCCGGCGAGCCACGCCCCGCGCCTGTGACGTCACGCGCAGCGCCCGCGTGCCCCGGCTGCGCAGGCGCGGTGGAGTGCGGCGGGGGCGGGGCCTTAGGGGTGCGCGTGCGCAGTGTGGGCGGCCTTTGAGCCGCGCTGCGCTGCGCTGCGAGTGCGATGGAGGCGAAGGCGTCGGCGGCGGCCTCCGGAAGGCCCGTGCGGGGGATCCTCAAGAACCGCTCCAGCAGCACCGGCGGCTCCAGCCTCGCCCTGGCCGCGCCGCCCCCGCCACACGCACAGCCACAGGCGGAGACCGCCGAGGACCAGAGGTGGGGCTGGCCGGGCCTGGCTGGCCGGCTGGGACGGGGGTGCGCGGGGGGCAGGCCGGGGCAGGCCGGGCGGGGGGTCTGGCGGGGAGAGTGACGGCCTCTCCCCCCAGGAAGAAGAGCCAGAAGTGGGACGAGATGAACATCCTGGCCACCTACCACCCCCCCGGGAAGGACTACGGACTCATGAAGATCGACGAGCCCAGCACCCCCTACCACAGGTGGGCCTGCACGGAGCCTGGAGGGAGGCGGGGGCTCTGCGTGGGGCCCCTCCCCTGCTGCAGGGCGGACCCCTGGCCCCCCAGCCCCCCTGCCGGCCTGGGGAGCTCCCTCCTGCACCAGGCACTGCGAGAGGCGGGCGGAAGGGCCAGAACAGTCGGGGCAGAAGGGTGGGTGTTGGTGCTGCAGCCTCCCTGCTGAGGGCCCTGAGTCGGGGCAGTTGGCACCCACAGGCTGCTGTCCTGCTTCCCCTCCCAGCCCCTCCTCAGCACCCTCCGCTGCTCCAAAGGGGCTGCTGTCTGGGTCTCCCGTATTTGCCCCAGGGAGGGCAGCAGGGCTCTCCGGACACCGCGTTGGAGTGAACTGTGTAGTTCTTTGGAGCCAGACCTGGAGGACCAGCAGCCTTGCTGAGAGCCGGGCGGGGGCTGGGCTTGCCACCCGTGGCTCCTCAGGGGCGCCCTTCCCAGGAGCTTCTGCCCCAGCTGGCCACACGCAGCCCAGCCGAGGTGGAGGAGGAGGAGGAGAGGCCTCGGTGCTGCGCTCCTGGGCCGTGCGTTGGAGCCTCCAGAGATCCTGGCAGCCCCAGCCTTGGACACAGACGGCTCTGGCTTTGCCTCCTTTGGGGCTGGGCGTGGGGCGTTCGTACCCTTGACGGTCGGTTTGTCTTCGCAGCACGGTGGGAGAAGACGACGAGGAGGTCAGCGACACGGAGAGCAACGAGCTCCTGACTGCAGACGTGCTCACCAGAAAGTAAGGGCCGGAGGGTGGGCTGGGTGGAAGCAGTGGGGAAAAGGCCAAGTCCACGCTTGGGTCACGAAGAGTCAAGGGGCTGCTGTCACGATGCCCTCCTACCAGTTGGTGGCTAGGAGTGTCATGTCCAGTTCTGGTCCCCACGTTCCAAAAAGGATACAGTGGAAGTGGAACAGGAGCACGAAGAAGAGGCCGAAGTGTCTTCTGGGCTGAAGCACTGCCTGGGCTCTCTTGGTCTGCTCTAGCAAAAGGCATCTGGGGTTCCAGGCGGAGAAATTATTACACCTGCAGAAAATACTCCTGGACAGTTGTGGGCAGAGTGGATGTTGGGGTGTCCTTCTTCCTCTTGCACAACGCCAGAAACATGGTTTCCTTCTTCCCTTGACCACCTTCCCTTGTTAGACCACGTCTGTGACAGTCCTCCTTTCTGTGGGACATGAGAGGGGAGTGTGGGCTGGACTGTGGAGGCAGCTGCACCACTTTCCCTTTCTGCTGGAGACCAGGAGATGCAGGGACTCCACTCACTGTTTAAGTGCAGCCACACAGCTCTGGGTGCTGTCAGATTCTGCTGTGTGTGGGAGGCAGAACCGGCACAGCCAGTGATGTTTCAGAGCACCCTAAAGCCTGCTTCCCCCCTCCATAGGTGTGAGCGGCTGCACTCTTGGGCACGGACCTGGTGCTTGGCTGTTGGTTCATGTTGTCTCTGTCCTGGGGTAGTGATTTCAGCCACTGTGCCTAGCACTCAGGTGTGCCACGAGTGGCCGGCAGACGTGTGTGGAAGTTTGGGGGGAAATCATTTCTGAACAGGGCGGAGGGGGATGATGCACGCATCACAAGATGTGATGTGCCTTGCCAGCTATCCAAAGCCTGGTGCTCTGCCTTGGCCATTTTTGCACCTTGCCCAAGTGCCTTGAGCTGGAAAAGGCTGACAATCACTGAGTTGATGGTTCTGACTCTTCTTTGCCATGGATCTTTTCAGGTTAACTGACGGAAAGGGGCCAAAGATCCTGGCGCAAGAAGACAGTAGCGGAGACGAGGAGGAGGATGAAAACTTGAGTCCTGAAGAAAGGGGTATGTCTGGCCTTGTTGCTGGAGCTGGCAGTGACTCAAAAGGTGCCACGCGGGGGTAGGATTTTTGCTGTTTCTCCTCATAGGAGACTGAAGGAGGCTGTGACCACCTCCATTTTCCAGACAGGGAACTGAGGCCTTCTCAGTGTTTGGGGGACAAGGATTCCCTGTGCCGGTGCACCTCCATGTTTAATTCCTTGGCTGGATAAAGGATCTTTGGGTCTGGTCTGGTCTGCAGCACGTGTCTTACCAGTGGAAATGATTCTTGATGGTGTATGTTTCTGGATGGGCTACAGTAGTGGGAGCCCCTTACACTTTGCATCGAACAGAGCCAGAGGGACCTCCCTGACGTCAAAGATTCATTCCACGGAAACAGTTTTCAGAGTCGTGGGAAGGCAACTGAGGAAAAGCTTGTTCTTCCCAGTTCTCAGTCCTCTGAGGCTTGAGCAGCCTTGCAGCAGAAGGGACTGCCAGCAACTGGGCTCTGCAGCTGCCTGGGCAGCAGATGTCACTCAGGCACGCTCGGCTCTGTTCTGCGTAGAACGGGCTGCTCCCTGTGGAGGCACCTTCTTTCTATGGATGCAGGACAGGCACAAAAGCAGAAGAATTGGAATCATCAGAGGGTGTGCCTCCCTTGTAGCCTCCAGATCCACTTCCTGTAGTCGCTCTGGTGTACTCTGAGAGTCTCCGAAGCAGATAGATCCCAGTCCTGCCCTCGGGGACAGTGGCAGTCTAGCTTCCAGCCTGATCGGCGCTTGGTCGCCTGAGCTTTCAGGTGATCTGCAGTGCATATGTCGATGCCATCTGACATCACCCCTCCTTTGGGAGCCCCCTCTTTGTGTCAAACCAGAACGGCCACCTCTGTCTGGCCTCCAGAGGCCGAGTGGAGTTTCTGAGTGTGCAGCGCAGCCCCTGGCAGCAGCAGTGGGCTATCAAACGTTGTTGAGAGAACTTCCAGAGGGCCGCCCCTGCTCAGTCACTGAGTACCGGCAGGCACCTCTCGGGTGGTGCTGAGGGATGGTTGTGAAGGGGTTTCTCTCCTTCTCTCTGCAGCGAAAAAGAAGCAGTTTGAAATGAAGAGGAAAATGCACTACAACGAAGCCCAGAACATCAAGCTGGCCAGGCAGCTGATTGAGAAGGAGCTGCGGGGTGGGGGAGGCAACGATGAAGGTGACGAAGATGATGTAGAGATGCCTGACATGACAGACTCCGAATACAGGCACCCAGAGCTTGGTGAGCACTAGATTCTCCAGGCATATGTGACGAGGCTCCCACCCCTCCCCACTGTGGGCCGGGGGTCTGGCTTCCTCATCTGCTGGGCGGGGTGGGGCATGTGTTGTGGGGCTGGGAGAGCAGTCCAGACACACATGTGCTTGTATGAACTCTCCACACTGCTGCTGGGTAAACAGGTGCCCTGCTCTTAAACACCCTAGGATGCCATTCAATAACCATGCTAATAACAGCTACTTATATACTGTTTTGCTGCCCATTGGATTCCTCCTTTGACTTCATTCAAGGTGTTTTACCTGGAAAGGCTTTGCTAACCCCTGAGAGGGTTTTTCAGTGAACAGAGTTTCTGTCTTTCAAAAACACCCTCCAGCGAGGCGGGTCATTTTCTGCCTTGGTCATTCCCTCTGCTGAGAAGCAGCTGGTGGTTTTTCCTCTCACTCAGTACAGCTCCGCAGCGTCAAGGTCACACCAAACAGTTTCCAGTGTTGAGCTGCTGACCTTCAGATGTTACCTTTGGATATAACGAGGCCTCTACCCTCTTGACCAGACCTTCTGTCCCAGCTACATGTATTGTTGTCCTGCCTGGGGGTGCTCCCCGTGCCCTTCAGAATAAGATCTGGCATCCTTGACTCCCGAAGCCAGCCACTTGCTTTGCACCTGCTCACTGGGCCGCCGAGCTGCCTTTCCTGAGCTGGCTGCAGCCAGTTCTGTTGTCCAGCGTGTCCCTTCTGGCCGTGAGAGCTGCTCTCCTGGAAGTGGACAGCAGTGCTTGTGTTTCTTTCCTTTGCCCTCATTATGCTGGAAGGCTGACCTGCTGCTTGAGGCGCGGGGCTCCATTTGTGCCTTGCAAGCCCCTGTCTCCAGAGTTGGCCTTCCCCTTTGTACTTGAACGCCTCCTGCTTCAGCGTCTGTTGAACCCTTCCCTGTGGGTCCATGCCAAGGGGGAGAGAAGTTCCTCCTTTTCCAAGCCCTTTCTGGGCTTCTTTCTCCGTCACCTGGGAGTGTGTGTGTCATTCTTTACGTGAATAAACTGAATGTGGAGTTTTCAAGATCCGGTGAATGTCAGTGAAGTTAAAAGGAAAAGAAGGCCAGCAGCCATGCCTGCCCTTGATGGTCTCGCTGGCCTGGCTCCTTCATTTCCCGGTTCCTCTCTGTCGGGAGTCTCCCTGTAGCTGTCTGAATCCTCAGGAACCCTCAGAGGTGCATAAAAACCATTAGAAACTTGGTTAAATCAACTTGGGTCTCAGCCTGGCTGTTACCTTTCACGACACTATGGTGGCCAGCCATTTGTTGACTACTGTTCAAAATGTGGGTCTGGACCCGCTGGGGGTTCATAACTCCGGGGGTTGGGAAAAGCTGGGTGCAGCCATCTTGGAATCTGGCACTGGCATCTTGGAGTCTGGCACAGTGACATGAAAGGTGTTTCATGTCACTTCCAGCGGGTCCCAGACAGCTTGTCCTTCTCAGAAGGGGTTCCTGAGCGGAAATGCCCGAGTCCCACTGTACTTGAGGGGTCACATCTAGCCCCACCTGAAGAAAGCTGCAGTTCCATGTACGTGTTTTTGTACATGTTTTTGTATATATTGTACTGCAAAGCAGTTCTCTCCTGAGACAACGTCTCTGCTCTTCTCTCTTCTCTGCAGAACCTGTTTCCGACGACCAGCTCGAGAACATTGCGCACAGCCTAGAAGAAGTCTGCTCGGGACTGTAGCGACTCCTTCAGCCATTCCCTTGTGTTCTCCCCGCTTCACTGCTTGGCAGTTAATGGCTCTTGTATGAGGAGCAGGTCAGCTGTCACTTGTATTGCCACCTGGGGCATGTAGGCAGGTGGAGACTGTGCCGAACAGGTGTTTTCTGGAGGCTAGCAGCCCCAGAGGAAACAGCTTCCCTTGTAAGCGGTAGAGGGTGGAAGGCAGGTGCCCTTGGCATGTCTGGATCACTCCTCTGGGGCGCTGTGAAGCCTCTGAAGCAGCCGTGCCTCCGGGCTTTGATCTTTGTGTTTGTTTTTTTTAGTTGGCCCCCTCTAGGAAGTGGCTGCCTGCCTGCCTCCTGATAGGCCTTTGGGGTGAGGTGCCAAGCTGCACAGCCATGAATGCATGCTCCAGGGATGACTTGGTAGAGTAGCTCTCCTCCTGCCTCCTGCACCCCGATGGTTGGTCTGAATTGTTCGCCCTCCAGATGCCTCCAGAGAGGGGCTGTGGAAGCATTTGCCACTAAGAAAGTGAATGGGTTTTGCCTTCCGTTTTATCCTTTCTCTGCCTCCTGCACCCTTTGGCGAGTGCAGCGGAATGGCCGTGGAACCAGGGGCATCCTGGATGTGGGCAGGAGGGCAGGCAAACCCCGTTGGGATCCTATCTTGGTTGCAGGATGCAGGCAGGGAAGACGACCCGAGGACTGGCCGGTTCTCATTCTGATGACGCAAACGGAGCACGTAGAAAGCCCTGCTGTGACTCTCATGATTTTGATCTAAATTTGATATATTGACATGACTCCAGACTGCTCTGTGGATCTGTTTTTAATGACTTCTTGTCCACTGTGTGCCTGTGAGTGTGACATCCAAATAAAACCACAAAGGTTGACTTTCTAGTTGTACTGAACTCTGCAGCTTTTCTGAAAACTGGGTCCTTTTTTAACACTCCAAAGGGGAACAGGTGTCACTCCTGCTGCCTGCAAAGTGAGGTGCGGCAGCTTCCCAAGAAGTCCAGGAAGGGCCGAGCTTCACGCCACCTTTGACACAACCAGAGATTGGCTCTCTGTCTGTCTGTCTGTCTGTCTGTCTGTCTGGTCTACACTTGGAATTTCATGGTCTGTCTTTTTCCCTGTGGTCTTGGCTTTGAAGGAGAAAGTCAAGTCCCTGCAGCCTGTCTGGTTTCTCCCCAAAAGTTCTGATCAGTTGTTTGTTTGTAGGGAGAGACTCGTCTCTGGTACCCGGCACAGTCTTGGAATGCTTGGATTTGGTGACCTACCTCCCTGGATGCCTTATTGGCCCCCTTCACACTTTTTTTCTTTGGCTGTCTTAGATTGTGAGCCCCACGGGCAGGGCTTGTCACTTGTGTTTTGTACAGCAGTGGCACACAATAAATTCGGCAAACAGTCGCAGAATACAGTTGGCTTTCTTCTTCAAGCCTTCTGGAGGTCCCTTTGCGGCCTTTCCAGCCTGTTGGCTCTCTGTGGAGGCCTATCACCCCCTGTGGAAACACACTGGCCTGGCCTGGGAAAGGGGTGTGTTCTCGGGACCCAGGGTCTCTGCCTTGAAACAGAGAACAGGGTTTTTGGTGCCAGTTCCGGGAGCGACTTGCTTCTGGCCGGGAGCTTGTTTGCAAGGCCTCTCCTCCAAAAGGGCTCAAGTCAATGTAAAAATGGCATAGGCAGAGCAGAAACATAACAGCACATTAATCAGCGGCAGCAATTACTATAAGCGGAGTCACATCATGCTCAATCCTAGAGCAGATGCTGAGCAGCCGGAACTTCCAGTTTTGTTGCAATGCAACTTGAACTATTTCAAGCCCTGCAGGGCTTCCCTCACCTGGGCCCTGCTAGCATCTCAGGATAGTCCTAAATAGAGCCCCTCCCTCCACACGGGCACAATCCCGAGAACCGCATCCCCTCCCCAGCAGAGACTTTAGCCAATCTCCCAAATGGTTTGCAGACCACTGGAGAATGTGTAGTTTTGATCATTGTTGGGTGCTCTGACTACAAACGACTGAACGTCACCATATTAAAATATACTCCGCTTCTAAGACGAGGCACATACACCTTCTCTGGGATGAGCAGACCCCACCACCGCATGGGACAAAGCCTGAAGATGAGGACTTCTTCCATAGGATAGCTGGCTGATCCTTGGTGCTAGAGGAAGAGGGGTCTCCATACTTTTTGGTATGAAGGACGCATGGCGTAGCTGGAGGGGGGTGGAGCAGCTGGTCTTGGGGGGGGGGGAGCCTCACCCCTTCGGGGCCATTCCAGGTGGAATGGCTCCAAAAGGGCGAGGCTCCCCCCCCCCAAGACCGGCTGCTCCACCCCCCTCCAGCTATGCCACTGGTGAAGATGAACAGGATAAGCTGGGAGTGGAGGCTGCCTGGAGTGGGATCAATGAATGCTCTAGAACAGCCCCAGCTGTGATACATCACTGCATTGAAAATATAGTGATCGGTGGGTCGCGACCCCAACTTTGAGAAACTGCCGCATAAACGGGTTCCCAAACTCCCTCCTGCGACCCCCGGAAACGATGTCATCCACGGATATGACGTGGCACACCCAGAACAGGCGGGCTCAACACTCATTGGCTGGCGTGCATCCCTGCGGCCGCGCCCCGCTTTCTGATTGGAGGGAGGTATGCGTGAGGAGGAGACCCCGCCCCTCTTTCCGGGGCCCGCTCCGCCCTCCTGGGGCGGGTCCGGAAGCGGCGCCATTGGCCGTCCGGAGAGCGGAGCGAGCGGAGGGAAGATGCGGCTCCCCGTCGACTGCGAGGAGTGCCTCAAGGACTCGCCCCGCTTCAGGTACGCCCGCCGGGGAAGGGCCTGGCCGGGGTTTCGCAGTCAGGCTAGGCCGGAGGGGGTCGGGCCTTGAGGGGCCGGTGCTCGCGGGCGGAGGAGCTGCTCCGAGAGTGCCGTCCCTTTGGAAGGCCTCAGCCCTTCCCTCCCTGGGCCGGGCCAGGCCGCGCTTCCCGGGCTCCCTTCTGCCGCGCCCAAGACAGAGCTCCTGGCGGGAGAGGCCGCAGGAGGGGCAGGCTGAGCTGCGGTGGCTGGGGGGGGGGGCGGCGGAGGGGAGCAACACCTGGAGCCCTGCCCGCCCTCCTGTCAGGCTCTCCCGCTGGGCCCTGCCCTGTCTGGGCTGCTTCCTTGACTGTCCGGCCTGCTTCCTCTTTCAGGGCTTCTCTGGAAGACGTGGAAGGCGACGTGGCAGAGCTGGAGCTGAAGCTGGAGAAGGTGAGCAGCCTCGCCACGGCCTTGAGGCTGGGAAGGCTCAGGGCCGCCTGGGAGCAGCAGCTTGGCCCAGAGGCTGCTTCTCCAGCAGTGCGGTGGACGCTCTGCCTTCAGGCCTCCCTGTGAACGACCCACCGACAGTGCAGGTGGCAGCCCCGTTGTAGTGCCCCCAGTGCAGGTGGGCAACCTCCGCACGCCACGGGCAGGGCCTGGCACAGGAGGCAGGGCTCTTGTTGCCCGAGTGCTCCCGGAGCGGTCTGGCATCCACTGTCAGATGATGTGGCTGTATCTGGAGGCAGAGTCCAGGTTCGAGAGGCCCCAGGGAACACCTTGGCTCAAACCAGGCTTGTCCAGGAGGAGGAGTCTTCGCTCGCACCAGAGAGAGACCAGGCTGCTGGGGTGGAACTCCAGAGCGTGGCAGAGCAGCTTTTGATCTGGCCCCAGCTGGGGGGGGAGCAGGAGCTGAAGGGCGTTTTATTTGGGACTCCTCATCCATACGGAGGGCGGAGATGCTTGAGAACAACAAGGAATAGGAAGCGAGATGATAGTTGGTCCAGCAGAGCAGGAGTGATGTTGTGCTGCTCCTTCCACTTGCTGCCACCACCTCCTGCTTCACCAGGCCCACCTGCTGGGGTCAGAAGCACTCTTTGGCTTGGAGGAAGCAGAGTGGTCAGTGTCACGGGGAGGATCATAGAATCCTAGAGTTGGAAGGGACCTAGTAGGTCATCTAGTCCAACCCCCTGCCTGTAGCAGGAAGTCCCCCTAGAGCAGTGGTTCTCAATCTTCCTAACGCTGTGGCCCCTTGATAAGTTCCTCATGTTGTGGGGACCCCACCCATAAAATTACTTTTGTTCCTACTTTATGACTAATTTTGCTACTGTTATGAATCGTAATGTAAATATCCGATATGCAGGATATATTTTCATTGTTACAAATGAAATGTGTGTGCTATGCACACACTGAACACAATGGGATTTATTTCAGAGTAGGCATGCATAGGATTGGGCCCTGAGGCTGTCAGTCAGCCCCAGTGCATGTGCAGCTACAGCCGGAGGTCTGGCAAGCCTGACCTGGCCCCCTGCACCAGGGGTCTTTAGGCGACCCCTGGGAAAGCTCTAGGCAACCCCCAAAGGGGTCCTGACTCCCACTTTGAGAAACACTGCCCTAGAGCATCCCCAACAGGTGCTGGTGGAGCCTCTGCTTAAAGATCCCCAGTGAGGGAGAGTCCACCACCTCCCTTGGCAATCTCTTCCACTGCCCAACCGCCCTCACCGGCAGGAACGTTTTCCAGATTTCCAGCCGGAATCTCAGGAGCGGAGTTGCAGTGTGCACTCGTTCCTCCTCTGCTCTCCTAAAAGGGGTTTAGTTTTATGCTGAGGGGAAAGAGGAAGGGTGGCTTTGCACCTGGACAGTAGTTCTGAAGCACCAGCTGTCTTCTCTTAAACCTAGAGAGACCCTCCTAGGGCAGTTTTCCTGAATCTCTCAGTGGGCTACTAGATCCATCAGGAGCATCCGGCTGTCCTCCATCCTGTTGCCACTTCTTGCACCTGCATTTCTGAGTATCCTACCTCCAAAACAACCAGATCACATAAACTCATCATGGCTTTCAACCCGTGATGGATTTTTCCTTCATCCATCCGTCTAACACCTTTAGATGCTACTGCTGCATCCTGTGGCAAGGAGTTCCGCAAGTTAAGTAAAGGTTAGGTAGATGCGTGTTTCATCTTGTTTTTCTCCCGCAAGGTAACTTTATTGGCTGTGCCCTGGTTCAGGTGTTGATTGGTTTATTTGAGGCATTTATGCCCCATCAGGCGAGATGGAAAAGGGCTTCCCTCTGTCTCCATGCTTTTCTAGGTTGGGTTGCTGGTTGACCCCTTTCTGCTGCCCACCTGCTTCCCATCAGGTTCTCTTGGGGTGGAGGAACCTCCTTACCAGCAAGTTCTGATGACTGGTGCTGGGATCATGTGGCTGTAGCTCTTTCTCCTGTTTTGTAGGGAAGCAGGCCCTGCTCCAGCCGCTCTAAGGCCAGTTAGTGTTCTTGCCCGTGAATGTGTTTTGGTAGCGAGAGCAGGAGGCACCTGGGCCTGGAGCTTGCCAGACAGAGGTGGTCTGGAGGAGATGGGCTTTTCTTGTTTAACACAGGACAGCAGGCTGGAAGGTGAAGGGCTTGATTATGTTATCCCCAAATATCCAGACAAGGTGAGCCCTTCATGGGGCATGGGATGTGCCATCCCTTGTGGCACAGGGTTGGACTTGCTCCTGTTTCCTTTTCAGCTGGTGAAACTCTGCATTGCCATGATTGACACAGGAAAGACCTTCTGTGTGGCAAACAAGCAGTTCATTCTTGGCATTCAAGAACTCGCTCAATACTCAAGTCAGGATTCACTGCTGGAGGTGAGTGTTGGATCCTTAATCAGGCCTGGGAAGGTGGGCTGTGACCAGAGACAGGCGCTGCCCCCCACACCAGCCTTGGCCTTGCTGTTCATCAGTGTCATGGCTCAGCGCCCACCCTGCCTCCCACTTCCTTCCTTTTCCAAACCAAGGAATGGGAGGAGGAAGAGGAAGGGCGGTGGGAGCAGGTAGGCAGACAGAGATAGGCATGTTTGCCAATTGGCCGCTGTCTGAGTTGGCCATCTGATGGGACAGCCCAAGCTATGACTTAGAAGTCACCTCCATTTTTGTGTCTAGATTCTGTGCCATACTTGCCATGAATGGATGGCAAGGGGTAGACAGACACCCCCGCCCATCCTGGGCCCTTGCTGGTGTTTAACTTCTGTGCTGTAATCTTTCACCAACCTTAACATAGTTCCACATAACAGCTTTCAATAGATCATAAACACCTGCACAACCCCTAGTCCCTTGAGGCAGGCCTGAAAAAGTGCCCTCTCCTCTGCTCCTGCCCTCAGTGGCTCCCTTTAGGAGGTGCCCCACTCCCACAGTGGCCACATAGCACCACTTTTTTGGGTCATCCTATTTTGCCATCACCTCTCTGAGTGGTCATTTTTGGGGGCACATGCAGTCCTTTGAAGCATCCTTGCCTTCTCTGCTTGATTCACAGGATGGCTTGACGAAGTTCTCAGACACCCTTCAGGAGATGATCCATTACCACACCGTAAGTCTCAGCAATGGTCTGCCTCACAAATAGGTTGGGGATTCTGAAAGTTCATTTCAGTATCTTTTTGGCGCTCCAGGACAGCATGAACAGAAGCGCCTTCCCATGGGTGGCAGTGTTTGTTTTGCACCCTTTGTGCCGTTGCTCCTCCTGTGGCTTAGGATGCCCACCTGGAAGCTCAGCCGCCTGCCCCGTGACTCTTCAGAGTCTAGCCTTGTCTACAGTCTGGCTTTTGAAGTTGGAGTCTGGTATTTGAGAAGATTTTCCAGTCTGTGAAGAGGTGTCTGTTCCTCTGCCTGTGTAGCATCAGGAAAAGAGGGAAGTGGGGCACCTCTTTCATCAGTGTCAAGCAGCTGGAAGGAAGGGGGCAGGCAGGGGCCCACCCTTTTCCTCCTCTCTCTTGCTCAGTTGGAAGGCCGGTAGCGTTGTCATGGGTTGGCATTTGGATCTCTGCCATGGATGGGTAGGTAGCCTTTGGGCCCCATATCATGTTCAAGGCCAGTGGAACTGTTCTTGCTCTGTCAGCAGAGAAAGTCTGCTTTTGCCTCAGGGGGAGGACTGCACTCCAGGCTGCCTGCAGACTCTCCCACGCTTCACGCAGTGGTAATTCTCCATCAGCTGTTCCTGGGCACTTTGTGCTTAATGTTTGGGGAAGAAACCCTGGAAGTTCCACCCTTGAAAAACTCGTTCTGCAGAGGAACTGAGGCCACCAAGCTGTGCTGCTGGCTGGTGAGGCTGTGCAGCTGCAGATCAGGGCTGCTCATGCTGGCATCTTGGCCTGTTTAGAGACTGCAGCTCTTCAGCTTGACCCAGCAGCTTCTCCTTGCCGTTCAGCTGGGTGGGCTCAGGGCCCCGCTGTGTGGCTTCTGTCCCTGTGCTGGGCTTCTTTCTAGCCTCCTGGAAAGAAGCCCAGCAAAGCACTGGCCTTCCTGATTCACATTTCGTTCCATCTTGATGATATTTATTACAAGGAGAATCCAGGGCTTGGGGTGATGTGTGTCTGGGGGGGGGGGAGGGTTCACCAGAAATTTCACCAGCCCCCATAGGATGAGCACCTAGTTTCACTCAGTGGACTGGCTTGTAGGCATACCTCATTCAGTGTGATGTGGAGCAGATGGGGCAGGGGCAGCCAGATTCTGCTTGAAGACCAACTGGAAGAAGGTGGTGGGAGGGCAGGAACTAGGAGGGGCAGCTGAAGCCCAGTGTCCTATTTCTGCCCTCTCACTGGGGAAACATAAGAAGATCCCCTTTGCTGGATGTGGCCAAAGACCCCTCTAGTGCAGCCTCCTGCATCTCACTGTGGCCCACCAGATGCTTGAAGGAACACACAAGGGAACCAGAGACCTGCATCCTGTTGCCACTCTCTTGCATCTGGCGTTCAGAAGTAGCCTACATCAAAAATAGGGAGGTAGTAAGTATCCATTGTGCTTATAACCTGTGATGGACATTTCCTCCAGAAATTTGTCTAATCCCCACTTCTAGATATCTAGGCTAGATGCCTCACCACATCCTGTGGCAAGGATTTCTACAGACCAATTGCACGCTGAGTAAAGAAATATTTCCTTTTGTCCTGACATTCAATTTTAGTGGAAGTCCCCTAGTTGTGATGTTATGTGAAGAGCATCTTACTATCCACTCTATCCATTCCTTGCATTATTTTGTGTTTTCCCTGAAGCATCTCTCTAGATGGAAGAGCCCCAAATGCAGCCTTTCCTCCCACGGAAGGTGTCCCAGTCCATTTTTGTTGCTCTCTGAATCTTCTCCATTTCCTGTATATCCTTTTTTGAGATGGGGTGACCAGAACTGGACACAGGACTCCAAGTGTGGCCTCACCATGGATTTGTACAATGGCGTCGTGATTTTTGCTGTCTTGGTCTCAACCCCCTTTCTAATGAACCAAGCATGGAATTTTCCTTCTTTGCTGCTGGCACACGTTGGGGGTGACACTTCCATTGAGCTCTCCACCAGCACCCTAGATCTCTCTCCTGCTCTGTCCCAGATATCGCAGAGTCTATTTATATGTAAAGTTAGGATTCTTTGCCTCAACTTACATAGGTTTACATTTACTTACGTTAAAACACATCTGCCAATTTGTTGCCCTTGTTCCACTCCAGAGAGGAGCTCCTCGCAGTCTCTTCTGGTCCTCACCACTCAGAAAAGTTTAGTGTCATCCACAAAGTTGGCTCCTCATTTTTTGTTTGCTCCTCCTGTCTCTTGGTAGTTTCTGAGCAGGTTGAAAAGCAGCGGTCCCAGGACAGACCTCTGGGGCACCCCACTCTCCACCTCTACTCAGTGCAGTTGCTTTTACTGCCAAAAAAATGGGGAGACCAGGCAGAGAAAGGGCCAACTTTCCCTGATGAGCAGTCCCTCTCCCCCCCCCAAAAAAAAATCCTGGCAATTTCAACAGGAAACAGGATGATGCTGATGTTGCATCATCCTCCTTCCAGAACTTGGGGAAGCCAGCACTCTCAGTAATGACTTAGGAAGCAGGTCCAAGGGGCTTTGAGATGGTGGGACCCCAGAAGAGGGAACTCCAGGCATGAAGCAGAAGGGGAGCAAGAGGCAAGCGAGATGCAGATGTGAACACAGAGCTTGGATAGGGTCCTGCTGATGGAGTTGCCCTGGTTGTGGAGGGGGGGCCGGTGCTCCTCTTGTGTCTCTGTCTGATCCAGACAGAGTGGCTGATCCAGAACTGGAAAGAAGGGGAACGGTGTGTGGAGGAGGCAGTGGTCACTTTGAAGCTGTTTCTTCAGTGGAGTCTCACTTGCTGGCCCTCTGCAGAACTGTTGAGATAAAAGCACACAAGAACAGCCTGTCCAGTCCCCCCCCCCCCCCAAAAAAAAAGCAGGACATAATCCCACCAGCCAACCCTACCACTGTCATTTTCCAGAGCTGCTCTGCTGGTGTGCAGCCTCTGGACAGGGAGGCTGCACGCAGTGGTCACAACTGGCTGTCACTGATCATCCTTCTCTGCTGGGAAGAGGTCCAGTCGTCTCCCCCCCCCCTTTGGATGCCATCCTGTGCTCATGGCTGTGCCTGGTGTGGGCGGTGATGTCTGAAGAATTCACCCCAAGTTCTAGCATCTCTCTCTTGCATGTGCCACGTCCCACTCCTCTTGCCACCCTTTTTCTAAACCAAAACGCTCCTTAACACATCGCTGGTGCTTACAAAATGCCATGTACTTTTCCATGGGTGGGGGAAGCTGAAGAGCACCTTCAGCTCTTGCTTGGAGGTGGTGCTGGAGGCCCCCTTCTACACTTGCTGTTGGTTTTGGTGTTGAAAGTGCCTTTGGTTTCTGTGCCTTTTGAAGAAGACACTGGTGTTGTGAGAGGGAGTTCCGGAGACCGTGCCTGGTGCTCCTGATGCTGGCAGGAGTTCCAGAGGCTGGCTTGGAGGGAGTGAGCGTGGAGTGTTTTAAATTTTGTATCTTCTCAGATATGTTTCTGAACCAAACTTTTTCTCTGTTTCAGATCCTATTTGACCAAACCCAAAGGTCAATTAAAGCACAACTTCAGATGTTCGTTAAAGAGTAAGTCAAGAATGATCTGAAATGAATCATAGCTGCGGGTGACCTTGTCAAACTGGTGCCAGCGTTGGCATCAGTGGGGATGTGTGGGCTGCTGCCTCTCAGCTTCTCTGCACCCCTCTCTCATGCACACAGTTAGAAAGTGCCACAGTGGATCCTGGTTGAGAGGGGTGACCTCTTTGTGAAGCTGCAGCACATTTGTGCTTCTGCAACTCAGGCATAGTCTTGCATAGCTTCCAGGCGGTGATTGGAGCCTGTGTTTTGCCCCTGGGATGGCAATGCCTGACTGGGATGTGTGGTGTTCAGCTTATTTAATGTGAAGAGATGATGTAGCTGCAGCACAAAACTCCTCTTCTTGCCCTGATGTGCTGCAAGCTACATGCTTAGTCTTTCCCACACGTGAAATGCATGCTCATTCCTGTTTTCCAACTGAATGTCAGGATGTGCAAGGAGAAGGAGGAGGTAGCGGCTGGCATGGCCTTTCAGCTACTGTGGGTGCTTTGCTAACAGTGGTGCCACCATGCAACTTGGTTGTAGACTGACAAAGTGGGGAAATGGATGTGAGTAGGAGTGAGGATGGATCCTTTGGAGGTTGTGGTTATGTTGAGCTGGGAGAAAAAAGGGCCACTGCTCTGAGGCGCTTATTCCTCAACACTCCTAGGGGTCACTTTACCTGTCATAGGCTTCCTCAGTCCACCATACTGAAGCCTTTTTTTGCCCTGTAGATCTCTGGCCCTATATAGGCCACCATGTTTCGCCCTCTACCATTTCTAAATAGATTTGCAAAGACATTGCTGAGACCTAGTGGGCACAAGGCTTCTCTGTGGATTGTAGCCCACTTTCTTGGAGGAGCTGCCACCACTCAGCCTCTGTGCCTTCCCTTCCTTTAAGAGCTGGTGTGCAGGGCAGCCACTGGAAGCTCATTAAACACTCTAAAATCACATTCCACAGTTGGAGGTGCTGCTTTTGCCAGGCGCGGATTCCCGAGTGTGGTTGCTAGAGACCTGAGTGCATCCCACCCTCAAGATGGCATGGCACGGGATTGCCTATTTGTAATCCTGACCCTGCTATGACGTTGCTGGAGGACAGGATGGTCTGAACCTACCGGTGAGCTCTTCAGTTGTGCCATGGCAGGGTCAGTCTGCCCAGCTGCGGTCACCTGAGACTGCAAAAAAGAGGGGCAGCAATAAGGTCATCCATGAGGAAGAAGGTGTAGGAGATCTATCAGTGGACCTATCCTTGCCTCAGAGAGACGTCCTCACCATGGACCCAAGTTCTTTTCCAGTGAGATATCTGCAAGCATTTCCAGCATGGAGATTCTGGGGAATTCATTGTGAACTGCATCTTCGAGCAAGGAGGGGCCTTTGGTGGCATTTTCCCATCTGGGAAATCATGGGAGTCCTTCCCCCTCAGGAAGAAAGGCTGTCGCTGCCACGGTCCCACTGAGGAGTGCACAGGTGAGCTGAAACAACTCTTGTTTCCTTTGTTCTCCAGAGATATCAGAAGATTTAAAGATGCAAAAAAACAGTTTGAGAAGGTCAGTGAAGAAAAGGAAGCTGCCCTGGCCAAGAATGCGCAGGTGCCTCGGAACAAGCAGCATGAGGTGGAGGAGGCAGCCAATATTCTGACAGCCACTCGGAAGTGCTTTCGGCACATTGCCCTGGACTACGTTCTCCAGGTGAGCTGGCTTTGCTGGGAATTCTTCAGAACAGGCCTTGCTGCTGCAGGGGCCCTGTGCCTGCGTCTCCACGTGGGGCTCTGATCATAGGAGGGAGGTCTGCTGGCTGGGGGATGCTCCACAACGTAAAGCAAGGGAATACCTACAGTAGGCTAGTGGAGTGAAGGAAACTGAGGGGATGTGGGAAGACAGGGTGAGGAGCTGAGGGTTCCCTTCCATACAGTTCCCCGGGGTGGGTGTCAACATTCCCCAGCTGCAAAGAGCTCTGGTGTCTCTGGAAAAGATCTCAGGTTCAAGACCTGGGTCCCCACAAGATGAGGATTTCCTGCTACAGAGGGTTAGACTAGATGATCCACTGGGTCCCTTCCAACTCTGATTTTATGAGTGCAGTTCTAGCACCACTCTAGGGACAGGAGATGAGGCTTCAGAGACTGCACATGGGACCCACTTCAAGAGCTGCCTGGTCAGCTGCTGCTGTCAAGATCAGGTTCTGGCAGTTGTGGGCTGCTGTCAGATGGGCTACTTCTAGGTAAAGCAGCCGGCTGCAGAACTCTTTCAAAGGGCCAGCATAAGTTAAGAGACTATTGCTGTATATTGAAAGAAATCCACCCCATCCACGTGTCCAGAATTGGATTATGCATATTTGTCCATTCCCAGTTTGGATTCAGCACTTGCTATCCAGAAATAACTCTTATTCTGTTCCGGCTTGTGGTGGGGATGGGACTTGACTGAGATATAGAACACAATCCTAACCATGTCTACTCAAAAGTAAGCTCCATTGTGTTCAATGTGTCTTACTCCCAGGAAAGTGTCTTTAGGATTGCAGCCATATGAGACTATGCAGGGATTGTTGGAGTAGATCTTTTTCCTCTCTCCCAAAATTAGAACCGGGGAACAACCACTGAAATTGTCTGCTGGGAATGTCATAACAGACAAAAGCAAATATTCTTTACTTGGAATCATGGAGTTGGAAGGAAGCCATAAGGTCATCTAGTCCAGCCTCCTGTCTGTAGCAGAAAATCCTCCTAGAACATCTCCAACAGCTGCTCTTTGAACCTCTGCTTGCAGATCCCCACCTCTGTCAATGGTGGAGTTACTGTGTTGTACCTCCTGTGCGCAGGAGTTACTGTGTCATTGTGTGTCATCTGAGGAGTTCTTGCCATAGGAAGTGGTGATGACACCTGGCCTTAGATGCCTTTAAAAGGGGGTTGGGCAGATTCTGGAAGAAAAAGCTGTGATGTGTTTGTACACCTTCCTGGTTTTAGAAATGGACTACTTCAGAAGACGAGCATCCAGGGTCCAGGGAGTGGTGCTAGGAGGCAGATGTCTCACGTGCTCCTGGGGGCATCTGGTGGACCACTTTGTGATATAGGAAGCTGGACTAGATGGTCTTTGGCCTGGTCCAGCAGGGCTCTTATGTGCAAAGGAAGAGAACCTGGCAGCGGAATGTGTGCCCTTTCATGAAGTCCTCTCTGGGCAAAGCAGTTCCTAGTCCTGACTGCAACCACGACCATGTGAAGGTTCAGTCTCTTGTCCTCCTGCTGATCACTCTCGCCTTCCTCACGTTGCTAACAGTTCCGCTGCTGAGTTGTACCCTGTGCGTTGATGGAGCTCCTATTTCTATGACACCAGCATAGAGAGAAGCCCAGTGAGCAAAGCAGAAGCCAGGCAGGCTCTTTGGAGAAGCTTGTCATTATGAGAGCCAAGGTGAGATTCCTCACCAGCACCACATGGTGGCTCTTGGATGAGGAGACCCCACACTGGGGCCCGTCTGTCCTGCTTGCTGTCCTCTGAAGGCTCACTAAGTCATGGTGTTTACCAGTGTCCGGTTGTCTTGCTGGTGCGATCCACGTGCCAGACTGCATAGCCTTTCCTTAGGCCGGATCCAGTCACGTCCACCAGAAGCTGCAGCTGAGCTGTCTGTTGCTCAGCCCCTGAGGCCACCCTCTGTACTCTTGCTGTCGGCCGCACAATGCAGCATCACTTGTTTTTCCCCAGATCAATGTTCTTCAATCAAAGAGGAGATCAGAGATCCTGAAGTCGGTAAGCTTCAACATAAAAGGTGTTTTCGTGTGCTGAGAGGTGGTGGGATGTGGTGTGCCTGGAACCAGGAAGGTCTGCTTCAGATCCCCGCTCGGCCTTGAAGCTCCCTGAACCCCCTTGTAGGCATTGGTGAAAATAAAATGGAAGGGAGAGAACCAGGGCTGGGCCTTGTCATCCTTATTCCGTCAAGGGACCCGGCAGGCTGCCGAGCTCTGCCGTTCTGAACCAGCACAATATAACCAGAACAGCTTAGATGTAAGTGACTCCTAAGTAGAAGAGTTTAGATCACTTTCTTGTTTTAATGTAACTTGTCTCTACTGACCTTCACCATGCATAGCTCCACTGTGGGTGGCTAGCCTCTTAACACTACCTGCCTATATATAATCTGACTCATCCGTGCCCAGCCAAAACCACTGGACCCAGAAGTGTGAAATTGGGGGAGGCTCTTAGGTCTGTGATGGAGGCATCCACTAAGAGCCAATTTTGAGAAGTTCAGACTGGAAGAATTTGGGGAGCATATTCCATTGTGATGGAGGGACACTGAGAACTGATTTGATGTCTAATGGTACTTGTTGCTCATTGGTGCCCTGAGGTGCCCAGTGACTGGCAGAAATGCCCACTGCTTGGTGGTGCCCAGTGCCCAGATGTGTATTACTGCCTGGTGGTATCTAGCACCCCGTGTCTGGTGCTCCATGCCTGGTTCCTGGAAGGGATGCCCAGTGCCTGGTGGTGCCTGTTGCTCAGTGCTGCCTGGTAGGGATGCCTGCTGGTCCCCTGCCCACAATACAGTAGTGCCAGGTGGTGTCCACTAATGCCCATCACTGTCCTCTAGTACCAGAGGTGGTGCCAGGTGCCCAACCATGCCTGGGGCCCACAATTATTCTTGAAATTTTATTTTTGCAGTGACAGGTTAATGCAGCTAATTCTTAATAAAATATTTTGATTTAAGAGTGTGTGTGTTTGTATGAGGAATTTTCCAGGCAACCCAGTGCGGGGTGTGGGAGTGTGTGGGAAAGAGATCTTCACAGGGGATGTTAAGTGAGCGGAATGAGGGGCAGGGAAAGGGTCTCACTGAGGCTTTGGAGGCTGCTTTCATCCCATGCCAGCTGATGGTGGTGCCTAGTGAACTGTCCACCCTGCATGGTGAAGCCAGTAGCCTTGTGCTCTGGCCCGGCTTGGCCTGATGCCTCTACTGTTCTGGGATGGGCCAGTTCTACTGCGACGGATGCACTTTGCTGCTACTCCCCATTGTATCTCTGTTGCTGATTGCATACCCCTTAAGCCCTGAAGGGTGATGGGAGAACACTCCAGAAAATGGTCTGTGGAGCATGCGAGGCATGGACGTGGCAGCCTGCCTCTGATCTTCGGCCCTGTTGAATGGCTTGCTGTGTGTGGAGAGGGGATGTGAAAAGCAGCCTGAAAGTGTCCTGCTTGAACATCCTTAAAATCACCGATGGCTTCTTTCTTCCTGCCAGATGTTGTCCTTCATGTATGCCCACCTGGCCTTCTTTCATCAAGGCTATGACCTTTTCAGTGAACTTGGACCTTACATGAAGGACCTTGGAGCACAGGTAACAAAGCTGGGGGAGGGGTGGTGGTGGTGTGGAGCCTTGCTGTGGTGAGTGGGCTGAGGAGTGGCACAGAGCACTGTTCTAGTTCTAAAACCAGTGGTGGAGCCCCAGTGGTGGAGCCCCAGAGCCCTAAGAAGTGTGCAGTCCTTTGGTGAGTCGGGCATTGCTGCAACCTCCTCTGAGCGGGTCCAGCCCCCCAGCAAGGAATCCTGCGGTGCCCTTGCTTGTGGCTTGCATGGAAAGCACCTGCAGGGTGTGAGGGGACAGGACACCCGGAAGTTCCTCAGGTGCTATAAAGCTGCATGTGGGGGTGGGGAAAGTCCTCTGTGGCAGAAGCCTTCTTCTGGCTTGCAGCTCTAGCTGCCACCACTGCTGCAGGAGCGCCTGATCGGTTGGCTGGAGCAGCTCCGACATGAGTCATCCTTTTCTCCAGCAGAAGGCAATGCACCAGCCGCAGGGCCTTGCACCATCACTGTTCTTAGAAGCCAGCTCCTCCAAGAGGCAGGCAGGCAGGCAGGCAGGCACGTGAAGTGATTCTTCAGATAAAGCTTGCAGACCACCCATGTCCTTCTCTTCCTTTCCACAGCTGGACCAGCTGGCTTTGGATGCTGAGCGAGAGAAGAGGGAGATGGAGCAGAAACATGCCACCATTCAGCAGAAGGTACTGGCGGGCGGGCCAGGAACCAGTGCCCAGTACCCCTCATGTCTTGCAAAATAGCCCCAGCCTAACATGTGTCCTGACCCTGCTAGGCATTAATGGCTGGGCTGGGTACGCTCGGCCATTGCTCAGAAAAGGGTCATAGGGTCGATGTGTCCACCCGCCAAGTTGTGGTCTTTCAAGCAAGCAGCTGGCCCTGCGGCTACTGCTGCATTGGCTGATGACCCCAGCACTTGTCTGGAAGGGGTCTGGATCCCCCTTAAAATGCAAAGCTCACCATGACTTGTGAAGGAGGTTGCAGACTGGCTGAGCAGCCCAGTTCAGGGACTTCCAAAATGCAAGAGAGGTGTTCCCAGAAAGGCTGTGCTGCAGCATGGCTGCTTCTTCCCACGGACTAACGGGCCATGCAGCCTTCTTTCTAGGAGGTGCTACTGAGCCAGGGCCTCCTAACCCACCTGAACAGTTTGCTTGGCTGGCAACACTTCAGCATGTCAGGCGTGGAGATGCCAGAGCTGGGTCTCTGGGAGTGTGGAGGCCCATGTTTCCCTGGCTGTTGTCTGGACGGCAGTGGTGCAAGTCCTTGCATCCCCTTTAATGGGAGCTGGGAGGTCATATGGAGAAGTACAAACTGGGCAGGTGGACGAGCTGCTACGCTAAGCAGTAGAGTCTGATGCTCCTGGGGTCCCTGTGGCCAGCTGCTTAGCAATGAGTACTGGAGAGGAGAGGGGCTCCCAGACCTTGCAGGCTCTGCCACAGCTGGGCCATGCTGCAACTTGGATGGGTGCTGGATGGTCTGGCTTGTTGGGCTGCCTGTGAGCCTCAGTCGGGGGCTGTGGTTGGTGGCTGCCCTGGCCTTTGCTAGAAGAGGAGCCTGTTTCCCCTTCAGGACTTCTCCAGTGATGATTCAAAGCTCGAGTGTGATGTTGATTCATCCACTGTTGTTGTCATGGAAGGCTTCCTCTTCAAACGAGCCAGCAACGCCTTCAAGACCTGGAACAGGTAACCCCTGCCCCTGTGCCCCCCCCCCCATTCTTCTGAAGGTGGGCTGTGCTGGGTGACGTGTGCTCCCGTGATGAGTGGCTCTCATCCCCTGCCCTGAGGCCTCTGTTTTGACTCTGTGCCCCACCTAATCCTTGTCAGGACCCACCTCTGGTTTTCCATTCTGAAGCACTCCTGATTCAGGAGTTCGGTCTGTACAAGGAAGTGTTGCATGAGGAGTGAACAGCCCAGGTAGAGATTCCTGGGATCCCTGACCACTGGGAGAAGCTGAAGGCAAAAGATGAAGCCTGAGGGGTAGGCAGTGGCTCGGTTATGGAGCAGCCCTGGCTTGGGGCTCAGACCCTGTAAGCAGAGCTGGAGAGACCTTCACTGCCTGATCTCCGCAGAGTCACTGCTTGGCAGCTCAGGTGAAACCTTTTGTTTCAAGCTTTTCCCACTGGAGCACCATAGCCGTGCATGCCCCTTTTCCATTGCATGTGGGGACAGACAGCAGGGACCGCCCTGGGGGGCATCTCCTTTGCGGTGAGGTCTGCTCCAAGGGAAGCAGCAAAGCAAAGAGGGAACAGGTGGGGCCGTCTGGCCTGGAAGGCTCAGGCCTGTTTCACAAATCCTGACTTTTCTGGAACAAAACAACAAAGCAGAGCCTTAAGCGAGGACCTCACCACATGATGCTGGGTGTGGAACGTGGCACCTGAAAGAGGTAGGGTGGCCTTGCTCTGGAGCTGTGTGTCTGCCAAGCAGCTGTTCCTTTTCTGGGATGCAGGAAACCACAAGCTGAGAGTTGGGATTAGGAAAAGCAAGTCCTGGGTCTGGGCTGCCCCCTTCCAAGGTGACCTGTGTGTCCCATGGACACCACATGTGCCTCTGCCACTGGAGCTGGTATGTTAAGCTGCTTCCATCCACGTGCCGTGGTCTGTTGTGCCTTTTCCAGGGCAGCCCTGGGCCTCCACCACAATGTGAATTGTCTCCAGGGATGGGTTGATGCTGTGGAGGGTGCCCACGCGGAGCCTGGGATATGGTGCTGACGGCTTTGTCATCCCCAGCATCGCCCACCATTCCAGGCGTTGCTCTGGCTTGTGGAGCTTGACTTCTGCCCCTGTGCAAGAGAACCAGTTGTGTGAGGGGGAATGGATTGGCTGCCTGGCTGGAGGCAGTGCCATTGCTTTCTCCTCTGAGCTCTTCTTGGCAGGCTGATTCTCCACTTGATTTGACTTGGGTTTTTGTGTTGTTCATCTCCTTTACCTTCCTGCCACCTGGTTTTAATCCTGCCCCATTTTTTCCATGTGACAGGAAAAAGCCCGATCATATCAGGTACTGCTTGGCTTCTCTCTCCTCCTTGTCTTTGGCAAGGCATGCAGCTCTGTATCTAACCCCTAACACTTTCTGCCCTGGTAACAGGCAGTGGAGAGCCATGCAGCCCCTCCACCCTGGTCCATATTGCCCCCTCCTGCCCAGCACCACCATCTTTTCTTTTGAACATCTTTTGAACAGGTCTGACAAACCTGTGGGGGGTTGTGGGGTGGCCTGAGGGAGAAGAACCACCATGCAAGCACACAGTTGCTGCTACTGGTTGTTCTGGGAGCACTGCCACATTGTGGGTGCTGGTGGGGGGGGATGTCCTGCAGTGCTGTGTGCTTGCCTGTTGGCCTCATCTGTGTTTTGCACCTGAGGGTGGAAGTCGGACTCTTGAGGGCAGCCAGGGGCTTTTTTTCCAATAGCCTGTCTGGTTGTGTGAGGCTACAAGTACCTGCCAGTGTCTGCCTGTCCCCTTGGTTTGTGCCATTGCTCCTGCCAGACTGCTGCTTCAAAGCATGGCTTGGAGCTGGCGGCCTCCGGCTGGCTGCCATAGCCAGAACTGGGGGCGACCCTAGCCTGTTGAGTGTTGAAATGGGGCAGGTTTCATAACAAGGGGTTTCTTTGGAATGAGAAGGGGGTGATGGGTGCATTTCCAAGGTGTTTTTCCTTCCCAAAAAGGAAAAGGAACTGACCCCCCTCCCCAGAAGCAGCTTTGAAGGCCCTGAAGGATGAAGAATGCCTTTGCTGGCTGGTGATTCCTCTGGCCGGCTGACAGTGCCCACCTTGTTCTCTGCTGGCTACTGGGGTCTTCCTCCATTCCACATTGTCTCCTGAGCTGCCTGAAGGCTGAGGTCTAGCCTCTTCCTCCTCTTCCTCCTGCACTACTCTGAAGTTCTTGGCTTGAGTGTTGCTGGTCCAGATGAGAAGCTTGCTTTGTACTGTTGTTTCTGCTGTGAGGTCCTTCATAAGGCCAAGCTAACCTCTGTCCTAACCCGAGCTCCAGTTAACCTTTGGGCATCCTCCTGCTTCCTGCGAGTGTGACCAGCGTCTGAATGGCAGCATCACCTGCAGAGTGGACTGATGCCTCTCGCTTGTGTGGGATGAGGGCACTACCTGGGCAAATTGCACAAGAAGCCCTTGCCTTTCACCTCAGCACAAACCGTTTGGTGCTACTCCAGGCTCCTGGCACCCCTCCGGATACTCCCTGCAGAGTTGCCTGGGGTCCCAGTCAGTTTCCCATACTTATCCCTCCCTCTTCTCGAGCCCAGTGAGTGGTTTGTATCTGCAGGGACCCAGCATCTCAGGTAGAAGGGCTGGAAAAGGTAACTGCTTTTGGTTTGTTGCTGAGGAGGAATTCCCTGAATTCTGCGTTTTTTGATTTTAGTTTTTCCGTATGTGGTGATAGGAGAATGCACTGTGACTGCTCCCCACCCTACAGCAGTTGGTGGGACGCCTCATGAAATCTGAACATGGCTTCAGCAAGCAGGCCTTCTCTGACCCTGGGAGCTGAGCTCATGGACCCCCCTGGGGGGAAATGGAATGGGGAGGGCCGGTCAGCCCCGGCTCAGCAAAGTGGCTTCAGGGCAGCTCCTGCAATTTGTGCAAGATTTGAATAGCACTTTGTTAGGCCTAGCAGGGTGCCAGTGTGTGTGAACCCCGTCCTGAGCCTCTTCCTTGATGGCAGCAGGTGCCCTGGTGCTGAGCCTCCATCCCCAGAGAGATGCAGGTCCAGGGGGCAAGGGAGCAGCTGGAGCCTCTTTTCACTGGGAGGCCAACCCAGGCACCGGCTCTGTGCAGGAACTGGTGAGAGTGGGGTGCTGGGGCTCATGCAGAGCCTGGCTGGCACCGAGTGAGCAGCTGTTCCATTGCTGGGTCTGTGGGTGGCCAGGCGAGAGGAGGGCTGGGCCTGGGATCACCTATGTGCTGTCTGGCTCCATGTGTGGGACTGAGGCCTGCCGGCAGAGGCTGAAACTGCTAGGAAGAGCCTGGCCAGTCGGGTGGCATGTCCCACCTGAGCTGTAGCGATGTGTCCTTTAGCACTGCCGCACAACTGTTGTGGTGCTATAAATGGGACATGCTAGCACGTTGGTCCTTCCTGGGCTCATGCTAGCACGAGTTCCTGGGCTCCGGACCTGCTGGTCTGACTCAAGATGGACTGTATGAAAAGCAGCGCTGCTTCCTCCTCCCTGGCTGCCAGGCAGCAAGGCTCATACTGGCTGGTCCTGCTTTCCCCCTCTGCTCCTCCCATCAGCTCCCTTCCGTCAGGCATGGAATCCAACACCACCACAACGATCTTTGTGTTGATCATCGGTTCATCTTCACTGAATGGTGAACGTGGCCCCCCAAAACAACGGAAGGAAGTCCCTCCTCGGAGCAGAGAAATTCAGAGCTCCTTGGAAAGCAGAATTCAACTGAACACAAATGCGGTTATTTGCCAATAAGCAACCATGCCTTGGCTCTTAGTAAGGCAAGTGAATGGAAACGCCGGTCACCAGAACAGTCCCCGTCTGATGAATCTGCTCAGCAACTGCTCCAGGAGAAGGAGGCATCCGGGCACTTCCAGAACGCTCAGGGCCTGAAAGCAGGGACTCTGGTGCGGCCCATGCAGAGCCCCCTTGCAGCTCACAGCAAGCCCTCTTTATCTGGGCCTGCAGCAGCCTTTGAAAGACATAACTCCGCCAGGTGCCATTATTTCTCCTGATGCCCTTGAAAGGCTTTTCCGTGTCTGAATTGGATGACCAGAGTAGTTGCAGCAGCCCCAGTTGTGCAGTGCTGGGTGGGACTGGGACTTGTGCAGGCTTCTTGGGGCTGGGGTAGAGAGGTGTGAGTCATGGCTGGAGCACTGCTGTGTGTTGAGTTCTGTGAACCGGTGACCAGGAAGAAGAGCCAGGACAAAGCAACTCTCCTCTCGAGATTCCCGCACAAGGTCTGCATCTCAGAGGACCAAAGCCGTCTCCTCTCATGGGGGAGCCACAGGTTTAGCTTGGTAGCTTGTGGGGGGAGAGGTGTTGGGTGTAGCAGGGTGCAGATCCAGAATGGCAGGTGCTCCTCCCCCAACGGGTCTTTACCACTTATTCATCAAGTGCACTTGGCCTGGAGGACATACCTTCCTGCTCTTACCAGGGTGGGGGACAAGGCCAGGGAGCAGCATTAGTGTTGTGGGAGTGCAGGCTGGGAGAAACTTCTTTGGCTTCCCTGCCTTGCTAGGAAGGTCTTGCCAGGCACTGTCTCCCAAATCCTACGGGCTCTGCAGGATTGGCCTGAGCCCCCAAGTTTTGTCTTGGTGACACCACCCCCTTCTCCACCAATTGAACAGAAATGTTGGGGAAGGAGGGGAAGTGTATATTCTTGCATGGCTGCATTTTGAATTTGCAGTGTTTGCAGCCTCTCAGCAGCCCTGCGAGGTAGGCCACTGTTAAACTCCCATCATGCAGAGGAAAGTTGGCCGCCTACTGTGTCTTGTCAGAAGCTACACAGCAAACTCTTAGCACCTGAGCCCATCTCCCAACCACAGCTGACCAGCCTCCTCTCCCCCCCCCAAATAAAGGACCATGCAGCTCTTACACCTGGATGGGATCTAAAAGTTCTCATTGGTGGTTGTCCTGGCGAAGCTTGCTGCCCTCTTGCTTGAGCACCCTTGTTGCTTGCCCGGTGCGTGCGCTCATCTTGCTCCCTCCCCTTCCACAGGCGCTGGTTCTCCATACAGAACAATCAGCTGGTGTACCAGAAGAAATTCAAGGTGAGTCCTGGAGCTACCTGGAGAGGTGATACGTGGGAGAGGAGAAGGTGTCTGGCAAGGGAGGACGATGCTTCCCATCATCGGAGAACTTCTATTCTGGGGGACCTTCTGGAAAAGGTGCAGAAGGAAGCAACCTGTCATGAGGTCTACAGAAATGGTTGCCTCAAGCAGATTGGTTAGGGTTGACCTCTTGCACTTCTGGCAAGGGGGCACCTGCTTCCACTGCTGCTCTTCCTCCTTTTGCTCTCTGGACTGGAAAAGGAGGCGGGGAAGTGGAGGGACAAGAGGGCTGAGGAGAAGCTTTTTAAATGGGGGCAGAGGTTGGGGGGCTTTTAGCTTTTTTATCTTTTCTGTTTTATCGTTTTTAGTCTACGTTTTTAGCTTTAATCTAATTGTATTTTAATTACATTTTAATGTGTTTTTATCTCTATTTATTATCATATGTAATTTTAGTGGTGTTTTATTGTTTTTTAATTGTTTGGCCGCCTTGAGTTCCCCCCCTGTGGGGGAAGAAAGGCGGGATAAAAATTACTTAAATAAATAAAATAGAACAGCAGGGGAGGAGGGGACAGTGTTAGGCAGGCCCCTTTGGCAGTCCAACCCTGGCTCCTCCCCAGGTGTGGATGCTCCCTTGGGTGCTTTGTGGTCCTGATCTTGGTAAGCTTGCCAGTCAGCTGGTGCTGCCTTCCCTTCCTTTGGGACAGGGTGTGGACCAGAAGTGGCTTGCGGAGCTGGTCTGTTGGCACACCACCTCAGGAGTGGGCTCCTTGGGGGGGGGCACTGATGTTCCCAATGTTGTGAATGTGGGTGGCATCTTGGTCCCCTGCTCTGGGGCTTGATCAAGCGACCACCCCAGGCCTTGGACCAAAAAGGACCTTATCCCCTCATGCCACAGGAGGGCTTACGAAGACATTGGCTCTGAATGTCTGGAAGGAGGAGGCCTTCCATTGTTGAAGAGCTGCTCTTCTAGTGCCTGTCGAGTGTCCCGATTGAGCACTCCCGTAGCCAGGCAGTTTCCTTCCCAGGGTGCCTGAGGGGTGGTGCACACCCACTTTGGGCTAAGTGTGAAGCTGGCAGGCAGGCAGGCTTGGTGCACTTGCCCACCTTGGCTCCTATTGCCCTCTTTCTCCCCAGGACACTCCCACTGTGGTCGTGGAAGACCTGCGGCTCTGCACAGTCAAGCCCTGCGAGGACATTGAGAGGCGCTTCTGTTTCGAGGTGGTTTCTCCAACCAAGTAAGGTTCCCTCTGAAGAGAGGCTGCAGTGGCGCCTCAGGCTGCAGAGCAGCCCTTGGGTCAGATGGGCCCTGGAGCTTTGGCTGGGTGGGGCACACTGAGCAGACCCCAGCGTGGTGACATATTCTGGGCCAGATCCAGTGCCAGGCTGCCTGGCTGGCAGAGACGGAGCTGGGATGGAGAGTGGCTGAGACCTCCGGCTGCAGAACTGGACCTTCTCCTGTTGGCGCCTCTTGAGAGTTGAGCCCCGGCTCCCAGCTTGCAGGAGGAGGGGAGAAGGATCCTGTTCACACCAAACTGGAAGAGGGAACGGAGTTTGTTCCAAAATGGTGTCCAGCTTCCTACTGGTAGAATAAAGTGTCACCAGCACAATAAGTAGCAACCTGGATTAAAAATTAGAACAGACGCATCCCGAATCCTTAAGGTGTCTTCCCAGTACAAAAGTCTTGGAAGGGACAGAAGCCATTTCTTGAGCTGGGGGGATGATAGTTCTTCTCCCCTGAAAAAGCAAAACCAAATGTGGTTGAGTGAAATGTCTGCTGTTTCTGCAGCTGGAGTCCCCAGAGCCAAATTCCTTCCAAGTTCCAGGGTTGTTCTCTTACAGGAGCTGCATCCTTCAGGCAGATTCGGAGAAGCTCCGGCAGGCCTGGATCAAGGCAGTGCAGGCCAGCATTGCCACGGCCTATCGGGAGAAAGCGGATGAGTCTGAGGCAAGTTTGTGCTTGGAGTTCTTTCTTCCTTTGGGGCATGCCTGGGCTGCGGAAGGGGGCAGGCAGTGGGACCAAGTATTCTGCCCTCTCTGAAACCTGCAAGGGACGACAGTTCCTGTAGCACAGAGAGGGCAAGAAGGGCAGCCAATGCTCTTCTAGGCCTGGCCCTGAACCCAGATGGGGATAGAGAACTGTAAGCCAGGAAGACCGGGCACGGGTCTTGCTCCAGGCCAGCAAGAGCCCTGCAGGGAGGAATGGAGAAATTTGGGGGCATCCTTGGGGCAGCTTTCCTGCAGTGCTGAGTGGCTGTGGTCACTGGCTGTTGTTCTGCTGGCTCCAAAAGGTGGAGAGGAATCCTCCCCCTTCCATGGGAAGTCCAGAGTCTGGCAGAGACGCCAAGGAGAGGCTGTTGAAAGGGGAGAGTGCGCTCCAAAGGGTCCAGAGCATTGCTGGCAATGAGCTGTGCTGTGACTGTGGCCTGGCAGACCCCCGCTGGGCTAGCATCAACCTGGGCATCACCCTGTGCATTGAGTGTTCTGGCATCCACAGGTAAGCAGTGCCTGGCCTGAACCAGGGCCTCCCTATCTCTTGCCCACGGAGAGCCCAGCCCTGTTGTTCCCCAGACGGTTGCATTCACCTTTTGGTGTGCCTTCCCACACCAGCAGCTCTCTGAATGTGTTGCCTTGTCATTCCCATAGGAGTCTTGGGGTCCATTTTTCCAAAGTCCGGTCCTTGACACTTGATTCATGGGAGCCAGAGCTTCTGAAGGTACAAAGCCAAGGGAGCGGGTGGCTAGGGCCTTTAAGACATGTGACTGCCCTCTAGAAATGGGATGACAGCTGCTGCATGAGTCCAGCTAGTGTCTCATTGCTGAGTGGTGATACCTAGGGTGGCTTCTGCGCGTGGCCTACAGTGACTCAAGTTTAGCTAGCCTTCAGGCTTCACTGCCCCCTCCTCACACAGGTGGGGGTGCCCTCCTGAATGGCTGTAGGGGAGACTTCCTGCCTCAGGAAGGAGTAGTAGATGGGAAGGGCCATGCTGAACCCTGTGCAAAAGCCACCACAGACCAGGCATGCATAAGGTGCTGATGGGCTCCAAGGCTGGGAGCAGAGTGTGCATTTCTTCCCAATGCCAAGCCCAGGAGTTTCCTGTCCTCTACCCCTATGGAGTACAGCAGGGAAGTTTGTGTTGAATTTCTTAGAATTAAAACCAACCCCCAGATCATCTTGGCTCTGTGTCGACTCTTCCCTGCAGCTGATGTGCGAGTTGGGGAACGATGTCATCAACAGAGTGTATGAAGCACAAGTAGAGAAGATGGGAGTTCAGAAACCTCACGCCAGTAGCCACAGGTATTGTTTGCGCTTGTCTCCTCCCAATTGCTTGCGCCTGTTGGGCCCAAGGGAGGCAGAGCCCAAGAAGCAGTTGCCTGCTTAGTGCAGAATTTAAAATGGACCTGTGGGGAGAGTGGGGTGGGCTGGAGGCAGTGATCTGCTGGAATTCCTGGGACAGACAGAGCGGTGCTGGTGGGTGTCCAACTTGTTTCCTCAAGGCTGTAGGTTACATGGGGGAGAAAGGAGGATCAGGACCTAGCGCAATGGTGGAGTGGATGGGTCTACCTAGGCTTGATTCTCTCCCTAAGCTGTACTGCAACATCACCTACCACCACAGGGTTTTATTGGGGTTGTAAAACAAGCTTATTAAAGTAAGCAAGATGGTAAGAAAACCATTTACTTCCCCCTCTGACTCTAGAGTCGGAACACTAAGGAAGGGTTCTGTTGCAATGGGAGATTAATGGTGGCCAATAAACCACACTAGAAGCAAGAAATGGTGCCTTAGAGGACAGTACTAACCATATCTACTCAAAAGTAAGCCCCACTGTATTCAACAGTTCTTACTCCCAGGAAAGTGTCTTATACTGTATAAATTATACTGTATAAATTTTCCAACAAGCACACAAACATTTTAAACTTTCTTTTGGGTATGCAGGCAGGAGAAGGAGGCCTACATCCGGGCCAAATATGTGGAGAAGCAGTTCGTGGACAGGCGCTCCCTTCCCACTGCTGACCGGTCCACAGAGAAGGACCCACCACCTCCAGGCAGGGAGGCCCCTAAGCAAGCAGGTGGCCCCGAACAGCCCTCTGTCTCCGGCAGGCCGGCAGGAGCAGCGCTGACAGGTATGGCTCTCTCCTGCCTGCCAGTCTGCCAAGTCACTGCCCAGACTGGTGTGGCTCTGTGGGCAGGAGGTCTTCCTTGCTCCCTCTGCTTCTGCCAGGGCCCTCCAGGCATTTGTCTTTAACTTGGGACAGGGAACAGTTTGCTCTCCTGGCTTTGTGAGATTGTGTTGTGAAAAGCAAAATACAGTCTATCCCCAAGTCCTCCCACTGGATACCAGGAACATACTTTTAAAAATGCCAGGAAAGCTGACAATAGCTCTGCTTTGCCTTGTACAATGAAACTGCTGCATGCAGTTTGCTCCAGGAAGTCTGAGGAGTTGCCTGTAGCATTTTCCCAGGTTCCTCGAGAACTCGTCATCGATTGTACTGTTCCCTGTCAGTATTTTTAAAAGAGATAATCCAGAAGAGCCCTTTGTTACTCTGACCTGAAGCAAACTTGAGCCATGTGGTGGATGTCACACTTGCTGCTCTATGAGGTGGGCCAGCCCCAGCCTTTCTCCCAAGGGTGGAGATGCAGGTCCCACTGCCCTTTCTAGCTTTGGAACTTGGAAGGCTGCAGGACACCCTGCCTCCTGGCAATGTCCTACGCCAGAGATTGATTGGGGAGAGCCCAGCTTGTAATGCCATGAGATGAGGACTGGACAAGCGGGAGACAAAGCGCTGGGGGGAACACAACTTCTGAACACATCCTTGCACCAGCCCCTTCCCACCCACATGAGAGTCCTGGAAGCACTTGGAGCCAGGACTGGTCACACCCCAGCCCAAGTAGGCAAGTTGTTCAGATTGGCTTTTTGTCCGGAAATGGACAACAGACATGGCCACACTGTCGGAAGAGGAGATGTGGTGCAGGACAGGCCTTGTCCCTGGTGCTGCCTGTCCTGTCTTGGGAGTTGCTCAGCCAGATATCCGAGTGGCAGTGTGTCTTCTCTTCCAGGGGCTGAGAGGCACCAGGACTCCAGGCTGCTTCTGCCTGGCCTACAGCTGTATTGCGCCTCCCGCAAAAAGCACCTTCCAGAGATGGCTGAGGCCCTGGCCCGTGGGGCAGATGTCAACTGGGTCAACGTTGAGGAGGACAGGGCTACCCCCCTGATCCAAGCAGTCCTTGGGGTAAGGCCCTCGGGGATCGGACCTCCCTTGTACCTTGAGACAAGGGCAGAATGGTTGCTGCTCTTTGAGGTGGGGACATGGATGGACCTACAGATTGGGGATGGTGACTCATGGCTTTGGCCTTGTGTCTCTGCTTCCCAGGGCTCCTTGCTCACATGTGAATTCCTGCTCCAGAATGGGGCCAATGTTAACCTCCGGGACGCCCAGGGCAGAGGACCCCTGCACCATGCCACTATCCTGGGACACACTGGGTATGTAGCCGGGGAGGACTGGCTGGAGGGCTATTGCAAAAGCTGGTGCTCCCTGTACAATCCAGAGGGTTGCCTGGGCTGCCACACTTGCAGAAGAAGGAGCTGGGCAGCTGAGTGAGGATCCCATTCAGGCAGCGAAGCTGCCATCTTTTCCTTTTGCCAGTGAGTAGAGGCCGGCAGGAATTGCTTTGGCAGGGGGCTTGCCAGTGGAGGGGGGAATGAAGAGCATAGGAAACTGAACTGGGGGCTGGACTAAGGAAGGAAGGGAGAGGGCAAGGGGTCTGTCTGCACCAGTTCCTCAGGCGCCTGTGAGGGAGGTGATGCTGGAAAGTCACACTTGGGGGAGCTCTGGCCCCCCCTGCCTCAAGAGGCCATCCCATAATTTTGCCTGGGAGCAGCAAGCAGGTGGCTCTTCAGTGAAAAAGCTCCAGGAGCGCAATGCGGTAAGAGCAGGTGCAGAGAACTCCAGAACAGACTGCCCTAGAGAAGGTTTTGGGGGGCAGGAGGGCCCTGTCAGAACATGCTGCTGGCCAGATCAGAAAAGGCTCCTGATGCAGAGAGGGCTGCCTGGACCCCCCTTGCACAAGTGGGTGCCCAGTTAGCCTGGCTCACGTTGCTCTCTTCCAAACCATCTTCTCTCTGCCACTGTCGGGCCTGAAAATGATTTACTTTTCAGATTTGGATAAACGTGCATTAGAAACCGATCTGGAGGATTACAAGACTTTCCCGAGGGCCAGGCGGAGGGTGTTGGCAGAAGCCTCCTCCAGCCTCACCATGGGTTGCCTCTGGCCCCTGGACACCCCTGATCTGTTCCAACAGGTCCCTTGGGCACGGGGGTGGAAACGCCCTCAGACCCGCAGGCAGCCTCTGCCGAGCAAGTCCGCAAGGCCCAAGAGCTTCCCTCTAGGCTAGGACCACGCGGGCAAAAGAGTGGCTCTCCCAGGGCCGCCCGGTGAGAGGAGCTGCGGCCAGGAGGTCCTGGGCCTGCAGCCGCAGGGCCCCGCCTTCATCCCTTGCGGATGTCCCTCCGCCACCTTCTCCCTCTTCTGGAGGGCAGCCTCCCTGGCTGGGGCGAGGACCTTCCTGGCCCAGCCCTTTCTCAGAGCCCCGCGTGTGCTTCCTTTGAACAGGCAGGTCTGCCTCTTTCTGAAGCGGGGCGCAGACCAGCACGCCACGGACCAGACCGGGAAGGACCCCCTGACCGTGGCCGTGGAGGCCGCCAACGCAGACATCGTCACGCTGTGAGTGCTGGGCTTGCGCGGGCCTGGCCGGCTCCGGCTCTGCCGTGCCCAGGACACTTCCGGCAGCCTCGCAAGGCCGCTCCGGCCAAGGAAGGAGTGTTGCAGGGGTGCTGCTCCGGCCGGAGGGCCGGTGGCGCCCACAGAGCGGCCAGGGTGGAGGAGCTCCCCGGGCCTTGTGGGGCAGGTCCTGGCCGTCTCCTGGGCTCCGCCGGGCACCTTCCCTGTTCTGACTCGGCTCTCCCTGCAGGCTGCGGCTGGCCAGGATGAACGAGGAGATGCGGGAGTCGGAGGGCCTCTACGGGCAGCCAGGTGGGCTCAGCTGCAGGGCTGGCGGGGGGGGGGGAGCCCTGGGGCGGGGCGGGGGAGCCTCGACGCCCCTCCCGCTGACGCCCCTCCCTTCCCTTCCCCCGCAGGGGACGAGACCTACCAGGACATCTTCCGGGACTTCTCCCAGATGGCCTCCAATCAGCCGGAGAAGCTGCGCCGGTTTCCGCCCGGAGCCCCGCCCCCTCCCTAGCCCGCCCTGTAGCCCCGCCCCTTTTCTACATAAACGTGCCCACCGGCCTCTGCCTCCGTCTGTCTCTGTGGCTGGGCGGGGCTTCCGGGGAGGCGGGGCTTCCGGGGAGGGCGGGGCTGCGATGGCGCCTCTCCCGCGGCCGTGGTGGGCGGTGGCGCTGCTGGCGGGGGCGCTGGCGGGGCTGTGGCTGCTGCGGGGCGCGGGGGGCGGCGCGGGCTCTTCGGCGGAGGAGCTGCGGGTGCTGCTGGTGCTGGCGCGGGCGGAGCGGCGGGCGGGGCTGCTGGCGCGGGCGGAGGCGGCGCTGCGCTCGCTGGTGCTGCGGACGGAGCTGCTCCCCGGACAGACGCTGGCGCTGCACCTGCTCTGCGACGCCCCCAGCCGCGCCCCCGGAGAGCGCCTCCTGCGGCAGGCCCTGCGGGGGGCCCCCTTCCCCAGCACGGTAGGCGGAGGGGAGGGAGGGGGGAGAGCGGGAGGGAGGGAGGCCCGCCGGCCCCCCGGCTGAACCCCCGTCCCCCGCAGGTGACCCTGCACGACCTGGAGGCGCTGGCCGGGCGGCTGCGTCCGCTGGTGGGGAGCCTGCAGCGCCTCTTCAGCGCCGGCGCCGGAACCTACTACGGGGACCCGCTCTTCTTCCTCTCGGTGGCCATGCACCGCCTCCTCCCCCGCGGTGAGCACTCGGGGTCCCTTCTCCGCCTCCCGACCCGGCCGGGTCTGGAAGGGAGCCTCCGCCGTGACCCTCCTCCTCTCCGCCCCAGACTTCTCGCGGGTGATCCAGGTGGACCTGGACGTGGAGTACAGAGCCAGCATCCGCGAGCTCTTCCAGGAGTTCGGCCGCTTCCGCCCGGGAGCCGTGATGGGCATCGCTCGGGAGATGCAGCCCGTCTACCGGTGGGTGTGCGGAGGGGGAGCCTTTCCTTCCTCTGAGGAGGTGGGGGTGCCTCGGAGGGAGCGGAGTGGAGCTCAGGGGGTGTGCGGGGCGGTGCGGGGACTGCTGGGTCAGAAGGGCCTGATCCAGCCAGAGGCTCTTCTGGGCTCCTTGGGTCCCCCGGGGGTGCGGCGGGTGCGTGTGAGGGACCTGAGCGGGCCCTGCTGGAGGTTTCTCCCCTCCCTCCGCTTCCCCAGACACATCTTCTGGCAGTACCGCCAGGAGCACCCTGGGACCAGAGTGGGAGATCCCCCCCCGGAGGGGCTGCCGGGCTTCAACAGTGGGGTGCTGCTGCTGGACCTGGAGGCCATGCGCCAGTCTGCGCTCTACAACAGCCTGCTGGAGCCGGAGGCCGTGCAGCGCCTGGCCGACAAGTACCACTTCAAGGGCCACTTGGGGGACCAGGACTTCTTCACGCTGGTGGGCATGGAGCACCCGGAGCTCTTCCACGTCCTGGACTGCACCTGGAACCGCCAGCTCTGCTCCTGGTGGCGCGACCACGGCTACGGCGACGTCTTTGACCGCTACTACCGCTGCGAGGGCCGCGTCAAGATCTACCACGGCAACTGCAACACGCCCATCCCGGCTGAGTAGCGCTGCCCGTCCTGTGACGGAGCAGTGCAGAGGCAGTCAACGGAGGGGAGGCTTGGCGGGCTCTGCCCCGGGCAACTCTGGGACCTTTCCTGAAACCTGCCTCGGCTTTGCTCGGTAGGCAGGATGAGCCCTTTGGAACTTACAGCCGTGGCTCCCTGGAAGGTTGGGGAGGACCTGCCGGGCATCTTGTTCCCCTGTGGCCGGTTGGGGGGCAAACAGGGAAGCCGCTGCTGCAGTGGGAATGGGGTAGTGTGTGGGGCAAGTTCATACAAGGATGTGCAGCCACTGCTGCTTTCTGACACAATTTGGGCAGAGATGGGGGGCAGCAAGTGGGTCACTCAGTTTGGGACCAGGGCATGTCTTACATTTATGGGGGGGGGGGGTTGTCTTCACACACACCTTGCAGCAATGAGGAGAAGCCAGGCTGATCTGTCACAG